>VVHJ01015178.1:5555-27605 GCA_015107715.1 Tylochromis polylepis | reverse complement strand
ATGGCTCCCCGGCGTCAGTTGGGCGATGGAGGTATGTGGCAGGGCGTGGTCTGCGGTGCGGCTGCAGGGGAGGCGGACGCACCTGGACGGCCTGAGCGGTCACACCTCACCCGCTTAAGAAGACTGAACTAGGTCCTGATGTTGTTGTTGTTAGTGTGCGTGACTGCGAGCTGGAAAGCTGCAGCCAGTGTTTGAGACAGCAACCGTGAATAAAACATAATAATAATTGTGCATCTATTACAGTTTCCAACAAAATAATGATCTGATTTTCCACGGCGTGTCTATCCTGCCTATCTTGGCAAGAGTTTTGTAGACTAGTAGATTTTTCTCACCCTCACCCTCTCGCTCTCTTTTCTTGTTGCTTATAAATCTGAGTGTTACTTGAAGGACACTCACCATATTAGGTTTCTGTCTAATTTTAGTCTTGGGAGGTAGAACTCATCCATTTTTCATGGTAGATGTATACCACCGCTGGTTCATAGGGGCCTTCCTCATTCACAGAAACAAGATTTGTGTTAGCATATTACACCAGAATGTTTCTGCCCTCTATTCTAATCATCTTATCTCCCGCAAACAAGTCCTGTGTAATGTGTTTCACAACTATATTACTGATAGGTTTTGGCACATTTGTAGGGAGGCTTATTGCTGCTGGGGTAGGGGTTAGGATTATCTTCTGTTGAACTTGTGTGCAATCCCAATGACCATATTAACAAAAATCACATACAGTTAAAAGGTTTTACTCAACCAGAGAAAATCTCAAAAAGTGACACAAATCCTTTTCAAAACTTTCAATTTCAGATGACACTAAGCCACTACGTCAGAGAGGTGCTGCTACTTTAAAAGGTCAAGTTTTACCTTACACGTATCCCTTACCTCTAAAAATAACGAGGGAAAAAGAGCCCATCGTTGTTAGACGGTCTCTTGTTGTCGACATCTTTATGTTTGCCACAAAACTCATGGGAGGCATTTGTACTGTCCTAGTAGGGGCCTGTTGCAATTATATGGTGCCCGTATCGATCCCAAGTATTGATTCAAGTCGGTCCCTGAATTTAAGATTCAACAGATGCTTCTCTAGATTTCAGAGGAAATGAGAACAATGGAAAGTTCTTTCATTTGAAAACAGCAAGGACTCTCTTTAACAAGGCATTTTTATTTACCTTAAGAAGTAAGCTACACCTTGTCTCTGTTGTGTTCACTAAAGCTTTAAAAACTGAATTGTGCATGCTAATGAAGCAGCCCATTTAAATTCAGCTCATCCTTCACTGTGCATTGTGGAATTGGTAACGTGTCAGTTTATAAAAGTAATTCTAATCATGTTTCACAGTTTCACGAATATTTGCTGAATATCTGAAAATCAAATCTTTGAATGAAGTTGAACTATTAGCTTAGCATAAAGGCTTGAAACAAGGAGAGACAGCTATCCTGGGTCTATAAATGTTATAAATGTATAAATGAATGTTAGGAAATCTGCATGCACTCCCCTCATAAGGCTCACTTTAAATTAAATATGGAAGATTATTTAACAGTGTATGCATCCAGAGATTGCACCGCTAAGGTCTCCATCAAGGCCTGGGCGGCGTAAACCACCGCCCAATCCACAAGCCAGCTGATCAAGTATCTTGGGGTCTTCATGCAGCGATTGCAGTAATGAGGATGCTGCACAGATTTGTTGTGGAGAAAAGAGAGCTGAGAAGCTGTCGTTTCACTGGTCGATACACATTCCCACCTTATCTATGGCAATGAGCTGTGGGCAGCGACGAGTAAGATCATGGATAAAAGTGGCAGGAATGAGTTTCCTCTGAAGGGTGACTGGGCTCTCCCTTCCAGATAGGATGAGGTGTTTGTCCATTCAGGGTGGGTTCAGAGTGAGATGTCTCTTGGACACCTCCTAGGTGACTTTTTTCAGGCATGTCCCCACGGGGGAAGACCCCAGGGAAGACCCAGGACACACCGGAGAGATTATGTCTCACGGTGTCTGGGGAACACCTCTGTTTCCCCCAGGTGCGTGGGGAGAGGGAGGTCTGGGGGTGTCCGCTTCAACGGTGTACGGCTGTAGCTATGAACCCACGGTGGATGGATAGATGGATGGTGTTTCTTAGAGCGCCACAAGTGGACATCAAATCTCAACTTTTAGCCAGAAAAGATAAAACCCCCAAATTCTGGTAGGCTTTCAAAAGGCTAAGAGCTTCGTATTTATTATTTTTACACAACAGCTGAATTGATTTCCTGACATACCTCTTGGAGAAAAAGCTAATTTGCCAAAGTCGGCATGCTCCTTTGATTTTGTCTGTCCCCACCTGCACGCGCTACACTTAAAAGCATTCTTAGTTTTTTTCTTTTTTTGGCTGGTCTCAAAGATTAATTCACTTGCAGATTCAGTCTTCTCATTCAGTCAGTCTTTGTGAATAAAGGTCCACAGCTGACAAAGATATAGTTGCATTAGATTGTGAAAACAAGGATGATTAACTGTGGCATTTTTTTTTTTAAAAAGAGCTGTTTTTCAGATACAAAGATATGGGGATATCTAAGTTTTCCTTTCCAGTAAGCCCAATCCCTCTAAGTGACTGCATACCCAATTTCCTTTAGTATATGTTAAGGAATACATAATTTCAGCTAATAGAAAACATCTGTATTTACACTTGGTATCTGAAGCCAAAGGAAGACATTGCTGCCAGCTGTATAATTAATATAACTTTAAAAAAAAGTCTCATTTTCATTTCCCTGCCAAAGGGTTTGTGATTATAATTTGCTCTCATCCCTCTTTTTTGTTTTCCATCTTGGAACTTACACTCCCCTCCTTCCCTGGAATGTCTCCTCCACTTACAAACTATGTCAGCATGGGACCTGGTATTTTCTCTGTGTTCAGCTCCTCATATCTAAGAAGTAATTTTGCCTGTTACCAATTATTAATAACACAAATCAGATGAAAGCCCGAATGCTGAAAAGCTAGTTTATCCGACAGATGTTTGAACTCATGCGGACGTTTAGTGCCAAGCTGCAGCATGTTCTCACTGGCTTCAGATCAGTTTGTATTTAGGCTGTGAGTGTTAGAGAGGAACAAGCCGCAGCAGCATCCTTTTCATTCAAGGCCTATTTCATTAACTGCTGTTTACATGGCAAAAGGTGAAATGTGGATTTTTGGTGATCACATATTCACAGCATTTGTTATGGCATTAGCCTAAATGTGAATCAGTTACTCTGAAAAGCGGCTCCCGCAGGATTTTGATCCCAGCGATGCTTTAGATGATTTCTTTTCACCTGAGGAACAGAGGCCGTCTGTCAGGACATTAATACGCTTCTGGCTGCGATCCAAACGATACTTAGACAAAATACACAGAGCAGCAGTAAATATCGGCTGTGTTGATATCAGTGAGTACCGGAAACATGAACTTGCTCCCAGACCATCATTTTCCTAGAGAGCCGTTTAGTTAGCGTCATCTCTTTTTACATCAGACCCTCCGTGAGGGATTAGGTAGTCCTCACTGGCATTGAATAACATGGGAGGATTAGCACTTTTACATGTCACCAAATCAGTCTGACGGATTAGCAATCTCAACTGCCACTCCTGCTCTAAACGTATTCAAGTCAGTGTGACAGCCAAGGTGACATTGGAGTGAAAGGGAAAGAGTCATTTTCGTCAAGCCCTCTGACAGAGTGTGGCACTGCGCTGTGCATGGACAATTTTAGCCTTCACGGGCATTTAGTGGGAATGGGTAATCGTTAGCAGCGAGATGAGCTTGCAGATCGTTGATTGAGTGAACTAGTTTCTTTTTTCAAATACAAATATGTAGCCTGCCTGGGGTTTCAAAGTTCTCTAATCTCTGGTCCTTTTTTTTGTGGTGATTTCAAGGCATAGCTAAGACAAAGAGGCCATCCACCATGGAAAACTTCCAAATGCTTTTCATTGATGACATGGTTGTGCTGGTTTCATCCGAGCATGACCTTCACCTCAGAGTGGGGTAGTTTGAACCTGTGAAGCAGCCTGGAAAAGAGTCCGCACCTCAAAGTCTGAGGCCATCGTTTTCGGCTGGGAAACAGTGGACGTCACCCGAGAGCCATTACTCCAAGTGAATAAGTTTAAGTATCCAAGGATCTCTGGTTTCACGAGTGACGCAAAGGTGGAGCGCGAGATGGATGGGTGGATTGAGTAATCTGAGCGTTGAACTGGACCGCTGTGGTGCAGAGAAGGCTGAGCCTGAAGACAAAGCTTTTGATTCACCAGTTGATTTCCATTCCAACAAGTGGCCACAAGTTCTGGATAATAACCAGAAGAATGAGACCGAGCAGTTGAGTTTCCTTTGTAGGATGGCAAGAGATGCTTGTTTGAACATTTGGTGGGGACTGCGGCAGCTGAAGTGGTTCAGGCATCCAATCAAAATGCCTCTTTGGCATCTTCTTCAGGTGCTGGGAGGCAACCTGCTGTAGATATCATATATATCTAATCTGACCTGGAAATGTGTTAGGACCACTCAGAAGTAACTGGAAAGTGGGGCTGGGGACAAGTCCATCTGGAACTTCCTGCTCAGCTAAGAAGAAGAAAAGGTATGGCTGGACCAACAGATGGATATATGGATATATAGATGTGCATTTAAAATGTCAGAAAATAGAGACAAACACCAAACCACATCTTTTTTGTGCCAACAGTGACATCTTTTAAATTGGATTTATCCCACCAACAGAACAAAACACAGATATTCATTTGAACTTGACAAGACTGACTAATTATCTTATAATTACAGCCCTATTAAAAATCTGCATGGATTTCTCATGAATTCAGGCTCCTCAGAATTGCAGTTCTACAGTTAACACTGGCTAGCAGTAGCAAGAGGAGATTACCTGCTTTCCCAGTCTCTTCTTTAGGTGAAACTGTTCCTGCTGTGCACTGTTTGTGGATTTTTACCACAACAGTGACAGAAGCCCGAGGCTGCCTGTGACAGAGAGAGAAGCTCTTCTCCTGTGATTTGTTTACAGCGGATCCGCAGACTTAATGTAAGAGCATCAAATTATTGTTTGTGTGAGCTCACTGGATGCTTTCACACAATATTATACCTGCCGCATAATTGGCTGCCTGCAAACATAGTCAGAGACAGGCGAATGTGAACTCCTTTGGGAATGGAGCAGGTTTGGGCCACGTAAATGTTCGCTGAATCAAATCTCAGGCTAGCACACATTCACACACATGAATATTCCAAAAACACTGTGCAAAGTCTCATATCCACTTGAAAGCCTTGTTACTAAGTGGGAAGGGAAATCTTCCACTGCTATGCAGTGGGTAGACTTCATATTGACTTGAAGGAAGAGAGTGTTTGGATAGACCTCCTATTATATGTTTAAACAGTGTTTCATTCATGTACTCATTTAAACGACTGGTATCCCAAAAAGCAAGTGCCCTTGGGACGCTAGTAAAAAAAAAAGAGTCCATACAGCTGAGACAGATGCAGAGAAAATGATTTAGCTTGAAGCCACACATTTCTGTCCCTCGGTGGACTCTGGGTGTTTGCATGAGCTCAGCCGTCTCAGCATTAGCAGTCTTACAAATTGCACCATTCAGAAAAAGCAAGTATATGCCAGAAAATCAATATGAAAAGCTGCAGACAAAGGGGCCTCTATAGCAAAGCCCATGTTTTACACAGGATGGAGGACTACAGGTGGCACGTATCCCTTAGCACCTTATCTATTTTCTATCAATGAAACTAAAAGGAACAGAATAAATAGTCGCAGCTGCTCACACTACCTGAGACACAACTCTACTTTTCTAATTTTCTAGGCCTGAATTTAGATCACACAGTAGGTTGTTTTAGACAAAAAGATGAAGGGATAACAGGTTTGGGCAATATGTTATGAAGTTTGTTACTGTGCAACAGTTAGGACTGTCAGTGCCTGCTAGTTGTACATATAGACTGCAAATAAAATACAAACATAGCCTCCAGGTCTGAAGAGTGAAGCCAGCGCAGGAGTGCCTAAAATCTGCATTGTATCTAATCACCAGAAGGGGGCGACTGCTGAAAAGATTTCTGTTGGAAAACAACCCTTTGGTTCTCTTAATCTACGACCTCAGTTAACATTTTTCTAGTAAGTTTTCATGTTTTACTAAATGTAGCCTGATGCTTATTTTGTAAATTATTTTTCTCATTAGAGTCAAAAAGGACAATCAAGCGGGTTACGCTTAAGAGCAGACCTACGTTAAACCTGCTAGTTGAAACCACATGAGCGTGGAGTGTTCTTTGGATTCTTAGTGCGGAAACAAAGAACTTGACCATAAAACATCTCTTAAATCAAAGGGAACAAATCAAGAGTTCACAAAACACTCAAAGACCCAGAAACATGAAAACAACTTCACTTATCAGTGACGGTGGCCATGTTTCTGTCAGAGAATCTCCTTCAGTGTTTGTGTACAACTTTCGATTGTAACACAAGAAAAGACACAATGCCTTATGGCTTTATTAAGCAGAGCCATATAGACTAGACTTTTATTATGAGTCCAAATGCTTTTGAGTGCACTTTACAAGTAAACTTATTACCATGTAGACTTCTCAAGGAGGCGGATCACCAAAGCAAAATAAAATCCCCAAACTCAGACAAAGTCTTCCTCATGTCAAAATTTGCTTTGAACTTTTATAATTAGACCAAAATATAAAATATACAGCACTATAACTCAGGTTTAAGCAATAAATGATCATGAAAAAAAAATACTGGAACTATTTGAGTGTCAGACGGCATAACTGTTAAATAAATGGTACTGAGAAGTGTTTACTTATAAACACTTCTCTGTTTATTTCTCCAAAACACCCCAAAGCAAAAATCGGACTATCCTTGGCCTTATATAAGAAGCCAACAGAACTGAGTATTGATTACTTTGCGTCAAAAGTATTGGAGAGCAGTAGTTTTGCAAATTATTATCCAAGAATGGCAAATCTTAGTACTTATGCTCATGTCAGTGCAGAAATGTTGAGTGCACTTAGCACATGCCCATGCAACCAGAGTGCACCCTGCAAGTTCTCTTCTGTTTTAGTGATCCATTAAGGCTGATAAGTAGCCGGAAACATTAAAGCGACTTTGGTCATTCACAGAAACAGTACTTTTACTTTTTAGAGCGCAATCAGGAGCAAACAGCTTGATTCATAGTCTTTAGCCTTCTGTAGATCAACAGGTCATGTTTTACATGGTGGGTTTGGCAAGAGTTAGCATGCAGATGAGAATGAGGGAGCCTCATGCAAGGACCACATGCAGTGCTAAACTATTTTTAGGAGGAGAAATGATACTAACTTTTCTTCCCTGTGAAAGGAAATTTAGCTGCATTTGATTTTCCTGTTAAAGACAACTGAAGGCTTTTCTATCTCATAGTCAAGTCACCTGCTTAAGCCATGAAATCCAAAGCAGCAACTGGTCCAACCAAAAAGGAAATTACAATACTGTGTTACAAAAGAATTTCCTTAATGTACTTTACAACAGATTAATGAGATACTGTACAACTCTGCATATGTCTCAGAGCGCCTGCTTACTGTTCTCTTGTGAGACCTGTGACTTGAGGAAACTGTAACGGAAGCACCAGAACTTCTTAAGTAAAATATTCCGGCAATTATTCTGCCTTTAATGAATCCCATAGTGAATAACTGAAAAGACTGTGCCACCAAAGAATGGGGAGATGGAACTGCCACCTACAAAATCCTGAATTTTCTTGGAGTTGTGATCTTGGAATCAGCATATGGATGGATGGATGGATGGATGATGGACAGGTGGATGGATTCAGGGTCACAGGGAGGGTGGAGCCTATCCTAGCTGTCATAGGGTGAAAGGTTCAGTGCACCGTGGACAGGCTGTCAGTCAATCACAGGCCAAAGAGAGAGAGAGAGAGAAAACCATTCATGCTCACATTCATGTTGATATACTGTGGAATCACTCATTAACGTAACATGTGTGCCTGTGGGTGATACTCCGAACACCGGCAGGGAGAGCAAATTCCACACTGAAAAACATACGACATTCTTGCTTTAGGGTGACAGCGTTAACCAGCACATCCCTGTGCTGTACAGCACATGTCGGGGGCGACGTGCATACAGTGCGACTGCTAACTGCACCCAAGCACGAAACTCCAACGCATCCTCAATGTCAACTGTGACTGTAAGTCATTAATAAATCAGCGAGGCATATGAAAGGACAGTATATCAATGCTTTCCAAATGAAACCCCATGAACAACACTGTGCCCTACAAGAGCATGAAACAAAGAGACAGTGAGAGAGGAGAGCTGAGACGCTAACACAAACTGAGGCATATTTTGGGCTTGGATCGTTAAGCTCAGTGTGTGTGCAGGTCAGTGGGGAGTGGTGATAATTGTACTCAGGCACGGTACAGGGCAACTACTGTGAGTATACCCCGAAATGCTATTTGGGTTACCACCAGTGAAGGCAAATTATCCTTAAATTGCTATAAAATGTATTTTTGATGATTAAAAAGACTCGTAATGAAATCATATAATGAAAAACCAGTCCAAAGTGTGAAGCACGGCAAACAAAGAGATATTTCGGAAAGATACAAGGTAAAAAGAAATAATAACGAGTAAGAAGGTAGCTACATGTGTATGGGCAATGAGTTTCAGGGAACACATGGTTTAAGCAATAATAATGAGTTAAAGAGAAGCTGACAGCTTTATAAGGCTGAAATGAAAACGTGCCATTACTTGTGCCTCGATTCAAAACTCTCAGCTCCACAGTGGAGAGAAATGAGTGTCATTTCATTCCAGCTGGTAGAGCATTTACTCATTATGTCGATAATATGACACCATATGCATTTTTACTCTAAACACCTGGATTCTGTGTGGGATTTATTCATTTTATTCAAGTGTTACAAAACCGACGGGTTCACAGTGTTATTTTACAGAAAGGCAGGTAAGTCACAGTATTTAGTAAAACATACATTTTATGGTTTCCTGAAATTTGGGCTGTCTGTCTCTGTGAGATTGTTAAGCCTGTCCACTGTGTGAAATAAGGGACAGTCTTCTGCTGCAGTGGATCCATTTCCAGCGCCGCTATGCTAATTAATCCCCAAAGCAGCTGACAAACACGGCGAGAAGGGAGGCTCGCACATTTCGCGAGATTAGGAAATCGCAACAAAGTCAGGATGTTCTCTCATCAAATTGTCACTGTCCCAACAGCAGCTCCGTGTTCGCTCAGCTGCTCCAAAGTGTAACATTCAGATACCTCCGGAATATTTGTTCTGCAGAAGAAAAAAAAACGTCTTTCACCAGACACCCTGTGCTCTTCCTCAATTACACGGTGAAATGCTTAGATTTATTCCGGTGTGTTTGCCAGCTGGATTGCAAGACTCTTACAGCATTACAGCAAATGCACTTATTTTGGCAAACAAGCAGAAACAACAAATTACTCAAAATTAGCAGAGCTTGCTCTGAGGCTGCACACACAGCAAGGTATTTATACATAAACTCAGCCATGTTATCGCTTCAAATCTCAGTGTGGTGTTGCACAATCTGGCGTTCGAGGCTAGGGTTGCTCATATTTGTTGTGTTTACAGTCAATTTGCCCTAACGTGGAATATTTTTATAATTCCTAATCAGATATTAAGTCATAACTAAATCTTGACTTGTTGATTTGATAACAAAACAATATTCAGAAGTAGTTTACTTTAGGTCTGTTAGTCACAGTAAAGTGAATGCAAAGTTGCGTAAAGCGTAAAAGTTGCAGCTGAAATCATAAAAGGTCAAATTACCTGCAGTATTCACACTGCAAACTCGCCAGTGTTAAATTGACACTAGTGTCTATATGTGTCCACTCTTTTGAGTGTTAAATGAACACTTTTGACAGTGTTATATTTTTAACAGTAATCCAGTCAGTGTTAAAGATTAACAATGGCTGACACTGAGCAGTGCTGATTTTCTAACACTGGAAAATAACTAAAAATGCTCGTAATATTTCAGTGTTAGGAAATCAGCACTGCTCAGTGTCAGCCATTGTTAATCTTTAACACTGACTGGATTACTGTTAAAAATATAACACTGTCAAAAGTGTTCATTTAACACTCAAAAGAGTGGACACATATAGACACTAGTGTCAATTTAACACTGGCGAGTTTGCAGTGTATCTGGAATGACGTCATAATTAGATTCACCTTCATCGCAGTTGAAACAGTAACTAAAAAAAAACCCTGCAAATCTCCAGAATGCGTCAGCACATGGTGACACTGCTGATTTCAAAATTTGAACACTTCTGATCTCATTCAGATGTAAAACAGGCTCTGAATTTTTAAGAGAGGGCAGTTCAAACTTTCTCGCTATCACTCACCGTCTCACACCATGGCTTGGCTACCCTTTCGTATTTTTTGCTGAGGCTTTGAGATGTCTGCCGCTGAGATTTCTGCCACCACGGCAATACAACGGAGGCGAACGGAATTCGAATGAAATTACTTGTGCCGCTCCTTTGTCATCCTCATCTCTGCCTGTCTTCCACTGTAAATAAGTTTTCTGCTCAGCTGGATGAAGTGAAAATTATTGATGAAAAGTTATCTGTGGTTGTCGCTGGCATCTTTCATGTATTCGGGCACTCAGCCCACATCAGTTACAACAACTGCTTCAGCAACTAAAGTTCCTGAGACGCACTCCTCCCTGTATGAGCGCGAATATTACAGGTGACGAAACGCAAACTGAAAAAAATAAATAAAACAAAACTACTGCTAAATATAGGTTGACACATGAACTCCAGACAATGTCGGGAGAAGAAGGACAGGAAAATATCCTTTTTCACATGAAGGAAACTACACGTACGCACTGCTGAAAATACTTTTTTAGGTGAGGATGCTGCCTGGGCAGAAAGACCACAAGCTAGCTGTGAAGATATTCGGCTATTTGCACAACAGTGAATCACACAGACTTTCAGCTCAGTGCTGCAGTGCACGTGAAGATGGCTACACTAGGCTGTAAATAAGTGTTTGATGCAGCTACCAAGATGTCACCCGTTTTAAGGGCTCTGGGTGTGCATTTCTTTTTAAAGGAGGTGATATGTGAGGCAAACATGCTCATATGGTGGCAGCTGTCAGTCACAAATAGCTAGCGTGTGCTTGTAGTTATCACTGATTTTACTCGAAATGGGAGCATAATTTACAAAATGAGCATCGTGCTATATTAAATCAAACTTAAAATTAACTATTGAGACCATAAAGTCGTTGAGAAAATGTCTACTGAGTTCATAAATCAAATGATCAATAGGGCAATTTTTTCATAGACTTCCATACAATGTGACCAAGGTGAGAGGGGTAGGCCTCCTGCTGGAGATTGGAAAGATTGCAGAAGCACGGGCTTTTTCTATATTTCAAATAGAGCCCATGCTTCTAAAGCAAAAAAATCACCCGAATTAATGATAAAAGCCGAGCTTATAATTATCCCAGTTGACAGGCAGCTCTGCACATCTCTGTTTTAGATGCAGAGAAGGGCACAGTTTTTGCAGGCATGTGGTGCCAGTGCTGTCATCCTGAAAAGCCACTGAAGCTGCGGCTTTGGCCGTCAACCAGCCAAACAGCCCCCACGGCAAGGAGTGTGCGCTCAGACAGAGGATCAGCCAGAGCGTTGGTGTCCACGCAACAGGACAGCTGAGAGGCCACGGGCTCCACAACTGGTGCTACACTGTGAATATAATGGCCTCTCTGTTCTTTGAAGTGCTTTATAATGACAAGCGGGTGAGTGCATTAAGACCGGAGCTCTGTGGGCCAATCGTATTGACAGGGTCGTTACTACAGTATAGCAGGTGCTCCCCAGGAGCACCGATCTGTTCTCTGCCACCGAACAAACAACCTCTCTGTATCAGCACTTACTGTTTTTTATTTGTGCTATTACCGAGTGCTCAAGCAAAGCCATCCTGCGTCCTGTCACAGAGGTGGATAAAGCCATGTTGACCGTTTCAGACTGGAGCAATATTTGTTCTGAAATGTGCAACAGCAGGCGGTCTCGTTCCCTCTATCACACATGACAGGCAATCAGCAGTTGTTTTTATTACTGAGCATATGACGTCAGGAAATCAGTTTGATTTGTGTTTGTCTATCACCTGGTGTCATTTATTACGCACCAGAAGCATAATATGAATAGTGTCTTTTTATACCAGAGTTTTATTTTGCTATTCATTGAACTCTTTTATAAAGAAACCTACTGTGTAGATGTTGCGTTATTCTTACTTCACAGGGTGATGTTTCATTTATTTTCCCGGCTGCTGCAAAAGCATCAGAAAATGCAACAAGAAAGCAAAAAGATTCAGCATTAGCTTTGCACATCTTTCATAGCTGCATTTGTTTTCTGAATCCTGAATTCAGGGCGGTTAGAGTAGTTTATCTTTGCATTAAAGAGTCAAAGCCTCTGATTTGAATCAAGCTCCCCCTCACCTACCGCTGCTCTAACTTTCATTCTCTCCACCTGGTTTGCTTAATTTCATGCTGTAGAGTTTGACAGCCTGAAATGACATTCCCTCCCTGCTGACTTTTGCCATCACTTCCCCTCTGTTGTCCATTTCAGTGAAGTCTTTAGAACCTATCCCTGCTCGTTTTGGTCGAATTTTGTTTTACTTTCAAAGACTCCTCTGGGCTTTATACTCTATCACCTGCACAATGTTCTATCTATTTTGCCCTAATGCGTTTCTATCATTTTTACTGTACATGTGACTAAAATCAATTTGCAGCGACAGAGATAGAGGGAGGCAGTGGGGGAGAAAGGGCAGGGGAGCTAATGATAGAATATGGGCCAGATGCAGGAAGAACTCCTGGAGATGCAGGGTTACGGACCTCACTGTTGAGAATGAAAAGAGATGAGGGTGGGAGGGCTTGCAGACAGTCTGATATTCTCATATCAAATCTGGCTGTGGGCTTACGTCACACTTAATTCCTTGTCTCTCCTGTAGGTCCCTGCTGGAATAAGTCAATTCAAAAAGCAGTAAAAGAATCTAATCAGTTTGATTCCTGCCATCATGAAAATCTAGAGTGTTTATAAAGTGTTATAAAATTAATTCAGTTCATTTTAGCTCAACTGATTTATACTCATAAGGTGTACCTGTTCACTAACACAAATCTCTAATCATGGCAGCAATGCAATACATTTAAGCATAAAAACCTCTGCGTTGGTTGAGACGACCTGCTAAAGTTCAAATTGAGCATCAGAACGTGAAACAAAGGTGATTTAAGTGACTTTGAATGTGGTGTAGCGGTTGATGCTAAACGGGCTCGTCTGGGTAGCTCAGAAATCTACTGGGATTTTCCCAAACAACCATCTCTAGGGTTTACAGAGAATGGTCTGAGAAGAGAAAATATCCAGTGAGCGGCACTTCTCAGAGAGAAACTACCTTGTTGATGCCAGAAGCCAGAGGAGAATGGCCACACTGCTGACCATAAAGCAAATGTAACTCATTGGAAACCAAGGTTTGCAGTAGAGCATCTCTAAATGCACAAACCTTGTCAAACCTTGAAGCAGACGGGCTATAGCAGCAGAAGACAACCACAGCGGGTGCCACAGGAGTGGCACCCGCTGTGGTTGTCTGTGGAAATTGTCTGTGGAAATTGAGCTCACGAGCTCACCAAAATTCAACATTAGAAGACTGGAAAAACATTACCTGGCCTGACGAGTCTCAATTTCGGCTGCAACATTCAGATGGTGTAACCAACATGGAAGCATGGATCCATGGTGCCTTGGATCAACAGTTCAGGCTGATGGGCTTGGTGTAATGGAATAAAAATATTTTCTTTGGGCCCATTAGCACCAACTGTGTATCGTTTAAATACCACAGCCTACCCGAGTATTATTGCATCCCTTTATGACCACACTGTACCCATTTTCTGATGGCTGCTGATGGCTGGATAATGTGCACAAAGCTCAGATCTCAAACTGGTTTCCTGCATCAGATCTCAATCAAACAGAGCAGAGGCTGTGGTGCAACTGGAGATTCACATTATGCACATGCAAATCTGCAGCAACTGCAACGTTACCATGTCGATGCCAAAGTCTCTGAGGACTGTTTTCAGCATCTTCTTGAATTTATAACACAAAGAATTAAGTCACTTCTGAAGGCAACCCGATACTAGTAAGTTGTACCTAATAAAGTGTCTGCTGTTGTATATAGAGCCAGTTTACAACACAGTTCACACCAGTAATAAATCTTTATTTGGTGTGGAGATCATACAGACCTGCAATTACTTCTAGAAAAACAAATTGAATTTTTTTCAAGACTTTTAATGGGAAAAGCAACATTCAGCTCCTTTTGAATTCATTTTAATTTGGTCAAATGATATATTGTATATAACACGGGCACAGCCATTAAAATGTAGCTGTTCAACATGACCCAGTGGTTTGAAGCTTACACCAGCTTGTAAACTCAGCTAGCACGATTCGCTGTGATTACACGACATGCTATTCTTTTTTTCTTTAAAGTTGGAAATGTTGGGATTAATTTGCTTCTGAGAAAAGCCTCAGGTGTATTGATTAGTGTAGTGCAGAATTTTGGCACTTGAATTTGTACTGAATGTAAGGTAAGGGTTCACTGAGTACCTACTAACCTACAAGCAGCTAACAGGTTTGGAGAATTAAAAACTTTGGATGGTGCAACATAAAACTGAGGCTGTTTCTACCCAGGAGAAACACTGAAAACTTCTCATAAGTTAATATTTCTCATTAGCTAAGTTCAGGAAAATTCACAGGTGGGAGAAAATATCACTCTTTGCACTAAAGTGTAAATGAATGCACTACTTTATAAAAAGCTCCTTGTACAAACTGTGCTCATAAGCAATCTAGAAATAGTTATCGTGGAAGCGTCTAATATCAGCCTCCCTCTGTGTATGTGACAACGCCAGAGGAAGGTTGCCCACACTAACCTGAAGAACTCCTTGTGCTTTTTCCCCCCAATTTTACTGCCATCTCTTGCAAGAGTGTGTCCTCCAGAGACCTGTCTGTTACTATGTTTTCTCATTTCTCAATGGAAAGGATGTGCACCATTATTTGCTCCTGACATTGCTGAGAGCTGAGCGCATTTATATATAGCAGCGAGAGTGACAGATACTTCTAAACATTTTGACTTTTAGCACCTCAAAGGTGTTTTCATTCAGTCGTCACAACAATCTGCAATGCTACAATATGTATAGAGTATACACTGACTTGCATTAAGGCAATAAAAGATTATATGTTAAGATTGGAGGATGGAACTACAGTGGGCTCATGACTGGTAAGGATGGAAGAACAGCTATCGATTATTGGTTCCTGCTCTCTGGAATAAACTATGTAAGCATTCCTGAAAATGTTCCACTGTGGAAAAGGAGGAACCTGATTTTTAACCATCACTAGTTGCCTAGAGTAGTTAAACAACTTATAACAAAAAACCCCAAAACTACTAGGTTAAGTTTGGGCACGGAAACTACTTGCTTTTGGTTAGGAAAGCTTCACAGCTGGTATTAAATTACACCCCTAACAACATTCAGAATGCAGTATGTCACAACATTTTTGGATATACCTATTTATGTTGTACCTATAGGAGTTTGCATATGCACAGGTCATTTTTAATGAGTGAACAGTCTCTTGGAAGAGCATGGACTCTCAAATCACAACATGACGTATTTTACACCACGTATTCTGAATAATTTGATAAATAATACAGTTACACAGTTAGCTGTCACAATTACTAATTTGGCCAAGCTGAATCTTCAAGATTCTGTCAATTTATTAACTACAGTAGTGAAAAGGTTACTAAGATGCTATAAATTACACTCACCTGACACTTAATTAGGCACATGTCGTTAGTACCTGGTTGGACCCCCTTTTCTCCTTCAGAGCTGCTTTAAATCAAGAAGGTGTTGGAAGCATTCCTCAGAGATTTTGGTTTTTGGCTGCTGCAGATTTGTTGGCAGCATGTTCATGATGCAAATTCCACCAAAATCCCACAGGTGCTCCAGAAGATCTAAGACTAGGATCTGGAAACTGTGGAGATGGACTGTACAGCGAACTCTTTGTCATGTTAAATTAACCAGTTCGAAATGATCTGCGCTCGGTGACAGGGTCTGTTGTCTTTCTGGAAGCGGCCATCAGAAGATGTGGTCATAAAGGTACAGACATGAACAACAATAATAATCAGGTAGGCTGTGGCATTTAAATGATGCTTAGTTGGTCCTAAGAGGCCCAATTTGTGCCAAGAAACTATCCCACACACCTTTACACGATTTTCTCTTTTTCTGGGGACATTCTCTGTAAACCCTAGACATGGTTATGGAGTTTCTGACCTCCTCAAAGAAGCGCTTCTAGTCACTTTGACCATGTCTGCATATGTAAATGCATTGAGTTGCTGCCAATTTACTTGTGTATTCAGTTAGATATTTGAGTTATAAAGCAGTTAACAAAGTGGGTAAATCTAAAGGTTGTTTTTATCTAAACAGAAGAAACAGGCTATATGCTAAAACTACCCCAAAGCTAATATCACTATGAACAAATGAACACATAATGAAGAAATGTAAGAGGATAAAAAAACTACAGACAATCACACTGCTTCATGAATAATATATTAGTCTTTTAAAATGCCACACAGCACAGCTCAGTGATGATTTTTTGTTGTTGTTGTCGTTGCTGCACTTTCTATACTAATGGCAGCCCATGTGCACATGGAACACCCACTACAAGCTGGACTCATGTCCAGCTGTGTGTGTTTGTGTGTATACAGCGTAGGTTGACACCAATAGTGTATATTGATTTTCTGATAAATGGCCCCGATGCTGCAGGCTTTCATTAAGAATCAGCTTCTACTGTTGTCTACACTAACAGATATGATGCGGTTTGATTGATCACATCCTTTAAAGCTGATCAATACTACACTGGTTGTCTGTGGAAGGGTCATTACCTTAATGGACCTGGATTACATGAAGATGATGTTTTTATGATCCCTTTATTTATTAGGACTGAGGATTACAGACTATTGTGGATCATTCTAATTATTAATTATGATCATGCCAGTGGTTATTCTTTTGCTTTCTGTGCTAAATTCTAATACTAAAATTAATTCATCTTTACCTTCGTTTCTCGAGGAAAGTCACGAATACCCTCATTTCCCTTTCATATTCACACATTAATTTTTGATATTGAATACCTGCAGAAAGTAATAGCTGTTGGCAGCTTTGAGACATATTAGACTTCAGCACAGAGAAACTCATGTGGTTTGAGCCCTCGTGTGTATTTATGTGCAAGAGGAGGCGCGAAACAAGCTCATGCAGGAGGAGGTGCAATATCCACCTGAGCAAAAAATAGGCTCTTCGAGTGATGCAGCATAATTCTGCTCCTGCGAATTAACCACGCATCACTGTTACATTTTAATCATGCACTGGAGACGGGGGAACCTTGAGTTTGTTGAAACTGACGCCTACAGAAACCAGCATCTGCAATGCTAATCACACTCCAGCAAAAAGCCCCACACACTAGCCTCGTCTTGCCTGTCAAACAAAAAAATTCGTCTCCAATAACAACCGAGCACTCTGAAGCTCGCTGCATCGCTAATGTGTTGTTTAATATGAAAAGAGTCCTCGCTGTCCTCTTGCTTTGGACACATCTATATTCAGAATAGGAGTGGGAAGTCATGGCTCTTGTCTTTATTCGCTGATTTATCTGGGACTCCTTGTATTAGACAACTGTTTTATACACTGTACATATACAAAGTTAGTTCTTCTTCAAGATCGAGTGTGATTATTTCTGATATGGAGCCATTTAGCACGGGGCATTTAAAAAAAAAAAGTAAACTTATTTGTGACCTTTTTTTTAAAGTGGTGTCTCTGATATTCGAAACACTTTATCGCGTCTCTCTGACTAAACATTTGGAGAGCTTTTATCTGGTTTCCACTTGTTATATCCATTTCCTTTTTTTCTTAAGAAAAGTTACATAAAAATTCTCACATTCTACACCTTTGCATCTGCAGTATGCATGCCTTCAAAATATACTGTATTATTATCGTTATGAATATAAATGCCATGTTGGTTTTTCCTTCCTGTTTTTTTTAACCTTGCCACTAAGGCTGAATGTTAGTGCTTAAACTCTTTAAGAGTATATTTTGCTGTGAAGATATTAATAGAAAACAGCTAGAAGACTTACTTAATTTGACATCTCTTCTTCTTTTCCAATCAGATTAAGTGAGAGGAGCGTCTTCCTCCATGACTGTGAAACACAATGAACATGGAACAAACTCAAGCATTACAGAGCAACCTGCACGAGGACCTAAGTTAATTATAATGCTAGCGAGGAATTTATGCAATGCACTGCAAAACAGAAATAAAGTTACATGGAATTATTTATTGAAGTCCATGAAACTTGCAGCGTGATTTAGACCTATAAATGTCCTACATATGACAATTCAGAAAGCTGAAACATTTGCATTTTATTGTAGTGTATTACTGGGAAAGTATGACCTTATTACATGTAAAACCCTGCTAATTTAAAGTCTGCTTAAGCAATAATATAATGCATATGTGTGTTAGTTGGAGGCTCTGACATCTGGGATTGAAAAGTGGCTACTGAACAATATTTAATTAATTATTTATGGTGTAGATAAATCTGATTCACATGGTAATTATTAAGTAATTAAAGTTTCTGTCTGCAAATTTGCCTTGCATTAATAATGTTGCCTTTCAGCAGCCATCTGTTGTTTTATTGTTGTCATAATGGGTTATTTCAGGACAATGAGTTTAATGTGCACTAAGGTGTTTGACACCTATGGGGTATATTGATTTTCTGACAAACTGTACACATACTGCAGGCTCTCATTAAGAATCATCGTGATTAACTACTCAATTACTCAATAATATCCTGGATAGAAAGGTTGAAACCTGAGCACATGTTAATGCACCAGATCACCTGGTAGCTGGATAATAACTATGAACATAATTTTTTATGTTTTGTTTTTTTTTTTAATCACTGTGGATTATCTTAAGTATTCTCTGTAAAAGAGCACATTAATGGGAAGGGCAAAGAAGTGTTTGTTAGTAGAAATGATTTTACTCTCATTCAGCTCAGTCTCTGAGTTATTGTTACTTTGGGAAGTACAATAAATGGGCTCTCTCTGAAAATGACATTTAAACTTCCACGTGGATGATATTTAATTCAGATTCCAGATGAAACAAAACAAAAAAATTAATCTGCCTCACCATTATGAGAGAGTTTGAGAAGAAAACATATTAGACCTTCAAGTGACCAAGTGGCCTCATTTATGATCCCAGTTATATATTTATGTGCACTGTTGCTATGTTTTTAATCATAAAAATGCCTCCTACCGTGAATCAAATCATCTACTTTTCCTCCAGCACTTGATTAGATAGACAGGCCCTGCCATTAGGGATATTTGTACATTTTTGTAGTGCAGTTATCCACAAACTGGTACTGATCTGTGTGCCGATGAACAGTTGGTGGCTTTTGGAGGCAGGTGCGGTTTCGGGCAATACATCCCCTTCTAAACCAGCCAAGTATGGCGTAAAGATCTGGTGTAACGGTGATGCCAAAACTCCTTAAATTGTAAATGAAACCATAACTGATTAGATAAAAGCATTTTAGTATGAATGTCATTGGAAACCGCAGACAGGTCGGTCCACAAGTAAATGGCCAGTGACACCATTTTTGTAATTTTTCCACAGTCGATTTTAAACGATATAACCAAGATGTGATTAAAGTGAAGACTTTCAGCCTTAAGTGGTTTAATTAAAGTATTGCAATAAATGCGCAGGAATTACAGAAGCACCAAAGTAATGGGCCAGACTAAGATAATTTTAAATATATGGATTTAATAATTGGATGAAAATCATTTGTAGCTAATGACTGCCTGAAGTCTAAAACCTGTGGACATTACTAACTTCTGTAATCCCCTCCTTTAAACACTCTGTCAGGCCTTTACTGCACCCACCTTCAGTCGAGGCTGAGGTCAGGTCACTGACTTGGTCATTGAAGAATATTCCATTTCTTTGTCTCTTGGGCTGATTTTTTTTTTTGCCATGCTTTCAGTTATTGTCCGTTTGCACTGAGCGTAGAGTATACACGTCAGAATTCACCCTTCCACTTTTATCAGCAGTCACATCATCAGTAAAAATTAGCGACCCTGTCAGCCTTGCATGCTAATATAACATTCCTGCCATCATGTTTGAAAGATGATGTGGTACGCTTGGAATGATGAGCTGCTTCTTTCCATCTCCATACGTTTTTTTATTCCCATCATTCTGGTACAAATTAACCTTGGTTTAATCTGTAACAATTTTTTATTCAGAACCGTACAGACAGTCAGAAGGATGCATCAGACAGCAACTTGGCATGCAGACTGGAGCAGCCGGGGATTAAACCATCAACCTACAATTAGTAGATCGCCTGCTCTACCTCCTGAGCTACAGCCACACCGACCTTTCAGGCCTTTTAGTGAGCTAATCAATTCATTCCTTATCCCAAAAAGTTGATTCTGTTCATCTGAACGCACCGTTTTTATTGGGAGAAACGTTTCGTCACTCATCCAAGTGACTGCACATTTTCCCAGGCTTTTAAACAGTACATTTGCATAATGACTGAAACTAGCAACACTGGCGAACAACGGGCTGTCAGATCAGTTTCTTGATCATTGATGTACAAATTGTCATGAACATTGATCGACACTCACTGATCAAAGACAACTGATCAATGGCCACGGGAATGGCTGCAATCACAGGATTGTAAGATGGTGAAAGATGTACCTCCTCGTTTCAGAGATGGGGAAACCTGCAGTCAGCTGAGACTGAAGAAGTCACTTGCATGAGTGACAAAACGTTTGTCCCACTGAAAACGCTAGATGATTCCAGATGAACAGAATCAACTTTTTGGGATTTCCTTTCCTGGATGATTTAGCATGCATCAAGACAAATGAATTCCTTACTTTTAAATATCAGCCACTAAAGGTTTTTGCTTTCTCACTGATAGGCTTATTTTATTTTTTTGCATCAAGTTGCTACCAAATGCGACATTTAAAATCATAGCGAGATTTTTCATCCGCTTAATTTATGATGGCATAAGGGACACGGGGAACGGCCTCACCTGGCCATGAAACTGCTGTCAATCAATTGTTACTTTGGAGCTCCTGAAAATGTGGAACTGTGTAAAAGTCGCTGTAACTAACAAACACTTCATGCCATTTTCAATTAAATTATATATGTAGTGCCAAATCACAACAATCATCTCAATATTTGTCTTAAACATCTCAGGTTAAAGTCTGCAGTTCAATCAAATCTTGATTGTTTGACTTAAAATCCATGGCAGCGCTGTACAGAGAGAAAACTACAACAACTGTGTTACTGTCCAAAGTGGACAACTGTATTAAAAGCTACACTAAAATCAACCAGATTTAAAAATGAGCAATCAACAGCATCAGCCTTTGGTTACACTCAAGTAATTTGATTACTTGTAAATTTTCCATGTTTATGATGGCAAAGAATATTTTTTGGGGGGTGTACTTAGACTAAGACATACGTTTTGATAATAAATGATGAGATGCTTTTTTAAGTGATTGTAATTTAAATCTGGAGGATGGAGGGAAAACAGCCATATCATATCTGTAGGTGTAACTTTTTGATTACACTGTAATTCGTTCTAATCTTTTTTAGTTTCTTCTTATCTTATATTTTATTTTGTTTTTTCTTCTGTCCTTGGTTTGCATGTGTGTTTCTTTTGGAAATCCCTTTTATGTTTTATTTATGTCTTTTTGGTCTTGCCTTGCCTTAGATCTTGTTTCTCTTATTTCCTGTCATATATTTCCTGTTAGATCACAAGCAATAATAAAAAAAAAAATCCTTGCCACACTTGTTGCAGCAGCATGTAATCAATCCCTATATTCTTCCATTTGGTTTAAGTTGGATTTCTAATGTAATCCAACTAATGCCATTAAAGGGAATCAGTACAAGTAAGACAGAGCTTAACAGTCAGCACATAAAACCCAAACACTGGCATTGCTTTTCTCCATTATTGGCACCATCTGAGGGAAATAAAAGTGCCAAGAATCAGCCAGGCGGTTTGTGTGCAGCTACGCGGGTGGGATGTTAACTCATT
>VVHJ01015177.1:3718-25274 GCA_015107715.1 Tylochromis polylepis | reverse complement strand
TGAACTGTAAATACACTGCTTTAGAAAAAAACAAAACAAAAAAAATATTTTCCCCAAAGTTAGATGAGAACACATATAAGAGCACGAACCTTATATTTTAATATTTGTTTCTTCAGCATAGGAAATTAGAAAAAGGACGCAAATTTCTCGGTCGGGTCTCGCGATGTCAGGGCTAGTACCGCGGGATTTGGGGCGGTGCTGCCGTTTGCTGAAACGCGTGGACGCAGTCTTTTTGCTGAGGTGAAGCAGCGCAGCGGACGCGAATTGCATGCTGCCCAGGAGATTTTACAATCATGGTAAACTGAACGGGGTTGGATATTTTGACATAACTGCAAATTGTTCGTTAAACTATACAGTTTAAGTTTCTTTGCAATTAGTTACGCTTTAAGAGTACAAATGTCTATAGTTAGGTTTCGTTCACGTCTGTCGAGCTAAAGGCCCTTCGACATTTGGGGAGCAGTTCCGCTAGTGCTAACATTAGCTGGAGAAATATGTTTTACTTTAAGGACTTAAACTAACAAATGATGTGTCCAGCTGTGTTAATCGCAGTCGTACCAGAAGCACTGATATATTGACAGTGCTGTAGCAGGTGTTGTACTTTTTCTAGGGGCTGTGCTAGCACAAGTTAGCTCTTAGCACGTTTATACGTGGGCCTAGGTCGACACGTGGGTTCATCGAGACTAAGTTGCAACAAAGCAATGGTCACTAAACGGAAGTGGGGAAACACTTTTGAAAAATGTACTGCACATTTGTCTGAAATTGCAATCTTAACTTATGAATTTGCCGAAAGTGACGTTAGCTCGTGTCTCGCTGGTCACCACGTGGGGGGGGACTAGTAAACGTTTGATCTGAACACAAGTTTTAAAAACGCCTTTCAATTTCTGGTGGCTGCATGTGTTACCTGTTGATGTCTGTTGTCTAACTCGATCGTGCACGATCACCTTCCCTAGGTGTTGCTGCATGTGTTGTTCGAGCACGCGGCGGGCTATGCGCTGTTCGCCGTCAAAGAAGTGGAGGAGATCGGCATGCTGCTGCCCCAGGTGCGTACTCTTCCCACTCCTGTGTACTACTTGTTTTGTGTGCTCTTTAAGCAGAGCAGTCATAATTGTGCTTTTGTTTCTTGTCAGGTGGAGGCGAGCGTGCTGAGCCTCGGAAAGTTTAACAGCATGGTGAGCTTAGCCGCCTTCTTCCCCTTCAAGTCGGCCCAGGCCGCCCTGGAGAACATGAACGCCATCTCTGAAGGCATGTAGTATTATTATTATTATTGTTCTCTTTATCAATCTTGTGTGAAGAAGTCCTCAGCTGTAATGATGTTTTATAATCTGTCAATCCACTGAGTTCTTGTGCTGACAGTTTCATATCAACCCTGAACACCTGAGGAAAGATTTGATATGGACAGCTGAAAATGTCGATTTTGATTTCTTTTTTTATCTGCAGTAAGTGTTAATGACCAAAGTAATGAGACTACTTTTAATAATACGTTAAATTTGTTCTGAGAAGGCAAAATGCACATCAGGATACAGAGTAATGGATGGGTATGTCTGAAGTTTGTTTGCAAACTTGGATAGGTAGTTTATAGGTGAATCTTAAATTTGGTTAGAGATAAAAACGGGCCAAATAGTTATCAGGCTTTAATATGATAATATCACAATAGTCAGTGTCACATCTTTTAGATGGCTCTGCATCTCAACCACGTGTCTACAGATATAATTACACTCTTCCATCCCTTGCAGGTGTGGTTCATGCTGACCTGAAGCTGTTCCTAGAGACCAATCTGCCCCAGTCTGGGAAGAAGAAATCAGTGTTGGGGGTTTCTGATGCCAAGATCGGAGCAGCGTTACAAGAAGAACTTAGCATTTCAATCCAGACTGGAGGGGTGGTGGCTGAGATCACGCGAGGTAAGAATGTTTACCTGTGAGTTATTAAGAAATATACAAAATGCTAATGTGTGGTTTTTTTTTTAAAATAAATAATAATGTGGACTGTTGTGATGTGAGCTTGTGATCCTGAAACTCATGAAGGTTCATACTGAAAATCTGAACAGCCGTTGGATGTGCACTTCTCTGTTGGTGTTCTTCTTAACACTCAACAAACAAACTCTGTCCTGTCCCGTCAGGTTTGCGTCTGCACTTCCACTCTCTGGTGAAAGGTCTGACTGCCCTGGCTGCCTCCAAGGCACAGCTGGGTCTTGGCCACAGCTACTCCAGAGCTAAAGTCAAGTTTAATGTCAATAGGGCAGACAACATGATCATCCAGTCCATTGCTCTGTTGGATCAGCTGGACAAAGACATCAACACCTTCTCCATGCGTGTCCGGTAGGAAATTTTTATCACACAGTAAAAGCACTGGTTAACTGGTTGTTGCATAAAATGAAACCATTTAGGTCACATGTTAACCTTTGGTACTATACATCTTTTACTCTTTTAATATCAACCTCTAGTTTTATGGTTTCCCTGGTGACAGATTTACATCAGGCTTTTTGTAGTTCGGGGTATCGCACATTTTGGGGCGTCCTCCTAATGCTTACCACAGACGGCACACCTCAGAGTGCTGGCTGTATAGAAACTGGAGGTAGATCAGTTACTCCCAACACTTCTGCTCTGCCAGCTGCTGTCTGGTGAGGCGACACTGTTGGGTGGAACATCCTGTGTGCGTTTACTGGCTCAACATCTATTGTCAGCTGTAGCACGCAACTCTTAAAAGGCCCAGACTTTTCCTACCGATACAGGACTCGGTGAATAGAATTGGATAACTTGTGGCAAAGAGAAGCTGCAATTTTGAAAATGATGATTTACATCAGTCTTGAATTTAATTAAAAATTGTACCATTTTAATGGACAGTTCTGTTTTGCACTTGAGCATACACTCCTCAATTACTGGGTTTGTTTTATAACAGTTTTTTTTTTTTTAATGTGCAGCATTTAAATGCTTTGACTGTAGAAAGTGCACACATACACACCCTGCCCGCTATACCCAAGATGTAACAACTGACTCCAAAACCCTGCACTCTTAAGTTTTAACACACTCTTGTTTATCTACAGTGAATGGTATGGCTACCACTTTCCGGAGCTCATCAAAATTGTGTCCGACAACTCGATGTACTGTCGCCTGGCTCAGCTCATTGGAAACAGGAAGGAGTTGTCAGAAGAGAGCCTAGAAAGCTTAGAGGAGGTGGTGATGGACAGTGCCAAGGCTCAGGCCATCCTGGATGCATCACGCTCCTCTATGGGTGAGTACACCAGAAATTCAAAGTATATGCTGCAGAATTTCACAAAAACACACCCTGCTTGTGTAGCTTGCAGGTTGCGCTAATGTGCCTGCTTAGTAAACTTCATCCACTTTATGCCATATTTTGACTCTGGTTCATACGCATACCTCTACACTGAGAGATTTAAGTGCCAACTCCACATCGTGCCCCTTTTTTGCCCACTCTGGACTACAAATGTCCTTGGTGTCTAACACAGGGGGGTAGAGTAACTCTCTCATAAACCTGTAGTGAAGGCATGCATCCTCACTGCGGATCCTGTCGGGAGACACAACCACGCGTTTCATGCCATGTGCTGGTTTAAAATGGCTGAAGATATTATAATGCGTAGATGTGTCTCTGCTGATCATCTCCTGGTCGTTTGGTGTTCAGGTATGGATATATCTCCCATTGACCTGATTAACATCGAGAGGTTTTCAAGTCGTGTCGTGTCTCTGGCTGCCTACCGGCTGGAGCTGCAGGAGTATCTGCGGTCTAAGATGAGCCAAGTGGCTCCAAATCTGGCAGCTTTGATTGGAGAAGTGGTGAGTCAAAGTTTTATTTTTAACCTGACACGTGGACCAGTGATGTTATACCAAAATCTGTCAATCCACTGAGCCAGTGTGATGAAAAATGTATTCGGTGCTGATGGTCCTCATACGGTGGTGTCCATCCAGTGTCAAAATTGTGATCTTGCTTCATGGGGCCATAACAGGTTTTCTTATCTCCAGGTTGGAGCGCGTCTGATCTCCCATGCCGGCAGTCTGACCAACCTCGCCAAGTATCCAGCATCCACCGTTCAGATCTTGGGAGCAGAGAAGGCCCTGTTCAGGTACTGGGGCACCCCCTCCCTGCTGGGGAAAAAAGTGGCTGCAGTGATGGCAGGGCTGGGCTGGAGCAGAGCTGGGTGACTGGAGAAGACAAAGTCTCCTCTGGAGTGATCCTGCTTGCCCAAATGCACACCCACAGTCTGAGCACCCACTCACAGCACAGAGGTAGAACTTTGACTAACACTACAAAATGTTTGAAACGACCATCAACAGTGTCTAAAACTAAATTCTAGTGATCGTGTCTGCGTAGTTGCAAAGTTAAGTTGTGTGAAACCTGTTCCTTCAAGTGCCTTCCAATGTGTATATTTTAATGTTGTCCACAAGAGGGAGCTGTTAAGTTGCTGGCATATTAGTACTATACATTAATGTGTGCACTGCATTTGGATAATGTTGGTGGACCTCATGTCAGTGGTAGTTGTCCTTCCCGATAAACTGCATGTTAACCTGACTTGAAATAAGCAGGTTTAACTGCTGTGTGTAGATTATGACCAGTAGATTGTGACAAGGTAACATTTCACACCTGTCGTTCATCCTGAATGTGAAAGCAGCTATATTTTCACAGAGCCCTGAAAACGCGTGGAAACACCCCCAAGTACGGCCTCATTTTCCACTCTACTTTCATTGGACGTGCCGCTGCCAAGAACAAAGGCCGCATCTCCAGATATCTGGCAAACAAGTGCACGATCGCCTCGCGTATCGACTGCTTCTCAGGTGAGTGACCATCCACACGCCTGCAACGGCTTACATCTCATGTGGTGTCATTGCAGTGATGCTCATATTTTTCGTCAACAGTATTCAGCCTTCGGGTTGATGTTGAGAAGCTTTCTCCTGAGCAGAGCCACATGTCTTTTAGGGACACTGATTAGCCAAGTGTAATGCCCCGCTTGCTCTTTTTATTGACCTGAAGTTTGCTCACGTTCTTACAGAGTTGCCCACGAGCGTGTTCGGTGACAAGCTGCGTGAACAGGTAGAGGAGCGTCTGTCTTTCTATGAGACCGGCGAGGTACCACGGAAAAATGTGGACGTCATGAAGGAGGCTCTCAAAGAGGTTAGCTTGAGATTCTTTTTTAAAAAAGTTTTGTCCCAGGTCCAACAAATGGAGAATCAAGTTCCTGTAAAACGTTTCAAAAGTATCTCTGATTCATTCAATCTTTGTATGCTGTGAGTGATGAGACGTCTTTCCCTGACATCTTGGTGAGGGTAAAAGCTGATTTAATGAGCCTGATGCAGCATCAGTACCTGTGGGGAAAGTCTCATTCTTTTACACTAATTTAACTGAATTTGTCTTTTTTTCTCCCTCCTCTCATCTTAGGCTACTGATGTTGCAGCTGAGATCAAACGCAAACTAGAGAAGAAGGAAAAGAAACGAAAGAAGCGTGAGAAGAAGTTGCAACAACTTGAAGAAAATGGAGAAGCTAACAGCGACGCAGAGGTAAGCATTGTTTTTCTGTGGCCTTGGCATGTTATGATTTGAGATGAGACCCAAACAATGGTCTCTTCTCAGTGTACGGCATGCTATATAAGAAGACTCCGAACCATTGGCTAGTCCTAATCAATGGGCTTGATCACTGAAGAGAGTCATACATTAAAGCTGTATCACAGTCATTAGGCTTCCAAGCATTACAAAAAAAGGTTTCTGATGTTTAACTTTTTATTTTTTATTTTTTTTTTAGGTGGAGAATGGAGGAGAGGACAACACTCTAAAGAAGAAGAAAAAGAAGAAACAAGCAGCTGAGGAGGCACAGGCAGAGGAGGCCCCCTCTGGAGAAAATGGAGAAGAGACTTCAGCCAAGAAGAAAAAGAAACGAAAAGCTGAGTCAGAGGAAGTAGAGGAAGCTCCAGATACCGAGGATGGAGCTGAGGAAACTCAGACTCCAGCTAAGAAGAAGAAACGAAAAAGTGAAGCTATGGACACACAGCCAGAGGAGACCCCAGAAACACTTGTGACGAAAAAGAAAAAGAAGAAAAAAGAGTAAAGTAAAGATGGGATGTGTGGACAATAAAATTCTTATTTTTGTGTACAGCTTTGTTTTGTTTTTTAAATTCAAATAACCCCTTTAAGAGGGGGTTAACTGTATAAGCCTAGTATATCAGCAGCTTTGTTGTACCTGTCTTGTATTTTTGTAACAATACAGGGGTTGTTTTTTGTTTTTTTGCAAATGAATGCTTATGACTGTGCCTTGAAGTCGGTAGAATTTACCTGCACTTCTGAAAATAAATTGCCTGTCAAGCTGCTTTCTTTTTGCTTTTTTTTTGCTTTTTTTTTTTGTGGGGGGGGCATCACTGTTAACAGGTAATCTTTCCTGCAAACCATCACTGAGAAGTTTTCCAAAAAGGCCTCGTGGTTTGTAATTTCAGCTTTATCAGACCTGAACGGTTTAGAAACTGCAGATATTGGGACTTGAAGCAGAGGAACCTCGAGTGTAGCCTGTTACTGGGGATGGATTTAGTCATGTAGCAGCGGCAGGGACTGCCATAACATACCTTGTCTAGTCAGTTCACCTGGTTCACATGGCCTTGATTATATAAGTTGGCATTTAACAGTCATTGTACTGATTGTCCTAATCGTTATGGATACTACATCAGTGTGGAGGTAGATAAGATCTTGCTCTTTCTTTTGCTGTGTTTGATTTATTGAGCCTGATTAGCAGACACATTTCCATACATCACTGTCCTGTGTGTGTGTGGAGAGCAGATTGAGGTTAATCGACATATTTCCATGTGGATTGTTGATAAAGATACACTAGCCATTGATGTGTGCACAGGGTTTCGTAACTGAAGCTTAATCATAACTCTAACGCAAGACGAAAATCTGGTGTAGTCACATCTATAGCTGTTCAGCGTATTCCATTTTTAGGTCTGAAGCCACTTCAGTATATATTTATACAGGGTGCTGCTTTTTTTTTTTTAGCCCAGGTCTGGACAGTGGCAAAATTGTTGTGGACTTTCAAAGTTGCTGAATCTCAAAACTGAGTGTGGCCACTGTGTTATCAGAACATTCATTTTACTGTATAACTCCATGTAGACGTATCAATTTAACAAGGAACGAAAATGCTTCATAAGGTGCCGATATCCATACTTCCTGTTAGATGTCAGCCGAGAGCAACATGGTTTCATTACACGTCAACAGTCCTTTGTTGTCAGACTTTCCAAGTGTAGTAAGCAAATACTGATGCCAGATCCATAGAAGCTGTTCATAACTTTTAATTTGGACAACAAGGATTAAACCAATGTTAAAATGACATCAAATCCAAGGCCTGGCTGGTCAAGCCAACCAACTAGTAAAGAGTCAGGGAATGAGAGACAAATGGGAGGAAACGGGGATAAAAGAAAAGTCTAGCTATCAACTCAAGTCACCCTCAATATAAGGATTCACAGATGCGGGAGACCAAAGTTAGAAAAAAAATATTTCTTCTAAAATTTAAAAAAAAAAAAAAAAGGCTTTTACCGTGAAAATGATGGGTATAATCTATGTACATCATTCTCAGTTCATGTATGCATACAAAAAAATCCACATCACAAGATGCTTGTGTTCAAGTATATTCACCATCTTCATCTCCATGATTTAGCATTCTCATCTTTCCATTATTTTGAAATAAAATGTCCTTCAAAATAAAAACAAAATGCAGAAAACCACATTTTATGTCCTACCAATACATATATACTGTATAAATACATACATAAATATATTTTACATACAACAGCCATAAATTTGAAAAGGGGATATACAGAGCAAAGGGGTGGGTGGGGGTGGTAGTGTGTGTGTTTTAGCTTGTGTTGTAAATCGTTTGTCCCTCTATCATCTTGTCAGTCAGATATACTGGTGTGGTCGTTCTCAGTTGGCCCAGTAAGGGGAGCTGCCGTAGCTCGACTTGTTGACTTGGCTCTTCTGCTGCAGGCTACTGGACTGGCCACGCTGGCTTGGACCACCCTGAACATCAAACATCAATAAATAGGTAAAGATCTGCAAAATGGGACATCCCAAAACAGATAAACTAGTATGAAGCGACAAAGATGAAACCCAGCTGGGAAGTGTCTGTACCTGTCCGTCCTGAGCAAGATGGTGGTGCAGCAGCTGTGAGTGTGGTTGCTGGTGAGGCAAGATGTGGAGGAATGGGGCAGGTGCATAGCCTCCAGGAGCTGCTCCAGGGTTCAGAGGCCCTGGACCCCCCAGCGCTGATGGCAAACTGAAGGGAGGAGGGGTTCCTGTATGGAAACCCTGCTTATCAAAAGACTGCAGATAAAGGAGAGATAATTTATTAGTAAAGGCACAAACAGCACAGCAACACAACAGGGTGGGTGTGCAGCTGACATTTGTCACCTGGGTCTTATTGTAAACACTTCCACTGATGTCTGGCACACCGGAGTTACTGGATGTCACTGAGACCCCTGGTAGAAAAACAGTACAATTAAAACTTGGACTTTAAAAATTCAAATTAGCAACAGTGTGTTTTCTTTGTACCTTTCCCAGGGCCAGTAGCAGCAGATTTGGCTTGTGCCTGTGAAGAGGAGTTGTACCCTTTACTGTATTCCACTCCTGCCGGCCCTGCTGTCAGCTCTTCATACCCTGGAAAGGAAAACATCTTGTCTCATCTTGTCAAACAAATCACAGTAACAACCCTGCTCGAGTTGCCAGTGCTGACAAGCATTAGCATCGGTTTTTAGGAACCTGAGCTGAAGGTATGCTGGCCATAGCCGCTGGGCTGCTGCTGTGTCTGCTGCTGGAAGGGGCTAGCCGAGGGGTTTCCCAGGCCGAGGCCCATGCTGTGCTGCTTGGCTGAAGCTGGTCCTGGCCCTCCAGGAGGAACAAACATAGTGGGGCCATACTGGAAGGTAGCAGCACTAGGCACGGCACCGGGCACTCCAGGGTAGTAAGGCAGGCCTGTGTAGCTGTAGCCTGGTGGCAGAAAGGCCTGCTGACTGTTGTGGTGCTGTGGCTGGCCTTGGGGCTGAGGCTGGGCCTGAGGAGGCTGAGGCTGCGCCTGGTTCTGTCCTTGGCTCTGAGCCTGGGGAGGCTGTGGCGCTGCCAGGCTTGTGGGGGGAGCTGGGGAGGTGGAGTCATTCCTGCCAAACTTTGTGACTTCACCTAGCAAAAACAGGAGAGAAGTCAAGCGAGAACAGACACCGGATTGTAGGATTTCAGACAAGGCCAGCCAAGAGTTAAGGTGCTTTACCTGAGTAAGGGTTGTTGGCAAGGCTCCCGTCTCTGCCGGAAAGAGTTGCTGCAGGGCCGGGGAATGTTATTCCATAGTAATCCTGCAAAGAGGGCTAAAGGAAGAGAAGAGGATCAGGAGAGAGGATCCACGACAACCTAAAAATCTTAACAAGCACTACAGAGATGATAAACAAAAAGTTGTCCCACAAGCGTAACAATTCAGCTCACCATTGGCAGTCTCGACTGGAGCATATGCAGGTCCTCATAGCCATAGATCTGCTGTGAAGCACAAAGACCAAGAAGGCTCAGTCACACATCCTACAGAATACTGCATGTGTAAATACAAAAGCCCAAGTACACAAAAGTGACTCTAGATCTTGGAAGGTCTACTTACTGGGTAAGCAGGCAGCAACCCTCCCGGGCCCATAATGTACTGGTTGGGCAGTAGAGGAGGCACACCCTGGGACAGGTTAGGAGGAGTTTTACCTGTCAATACAATAACACACGTTTACTTTCATGTACACCTAAGGGCTCTAATTTCAGCCATTTAAAAAAGGTGGTATCATGGAGCCAGTGGTATAGGTGAAAACAACGCCATAATGCATTACCAGTGGAGGAAGAGAGCAGGGGTGTAGTCCTTGGTGCAGAGAGGTTGGATGTGGCAGTAGCTCCATTGGAGCCAAGTCCCAGCACTGTACTGCTGGTGGCGGTAGCAGCTGAGTGAAGTCCGCTCGTACCAGCAATACCGCCAACTGTGCTGCTCATGTTGTTGCCCATGCTGGGCATGTTGGACAGGTGGCTGATGCTGATGCTACTGTTGCTGCTGTTGTGGGCTGAGTGGAGTGCTGAGGCTGTGGGTTGGGATGACGTATAAGAGCCAGATGAGGGAGCCAGAGAGTTCACATTGCTGCTGTCAACACTGGTGTACTGCAGACAAAGAAACAAAAGAAGTGGCCTGAATTGAAGTAGTTCTATTTAATTTATTCTCCAGATTTCATTTCTTAAGGCATGCTGCCTGTACTGGTTATTAAACTGGAGACACCCAGATGGCAGGGGGTCTTTTACCAAGGATCCCTTCCCCAAATAATCAAGACATTTATGCTTTTAAGCCTACCTTAGCTTTATTTTTATTAGGACTTTGGCATATCAACATGTTATAATTCCATGTTAAGCCGCAAAGGCAATCACACAGAGAACAAACAGGTACTTACAGTGTGAGAGCTGGAGCCCAGAGCTGAAACTGAGGAATGACTGCTGACATGACTGCAGAGGGAAGGCACAGTGGAATGTGTGATCATTAGCAAGTGTACAAGGAGGCACTACAAGTCAAGTGCTTTTCTTTTTTTAACAAAAACAAAATTTAAAAAAAAAACTAAAACACCTAAAATCTTTGAACCATCTGAAAGAAACAGCAGGCAGACAGTAACAGGTACCCAAACAGCATGTATTCTCTTTTGGAGTCGGGAACACAAATGTCTAAATTCAAGCTATACTAAGCTAAGAAAATATAAAGCAGCTGTTTTTTCATTCACTGATAACAGATCTACAAACACACACTGTATCTACAAAACTTGAGTTCAATTCAGAGTTGACATTATTCTGTTTGCGTTTAAGTGTCTCACCTGTTGAGTGAATTGAGTTGGCTGACTGAGGGCAGGTCCGCTGCCAGGTTGGAGAGCGTGGTGGAGCTGTGTGGAGGCAGGGTAGATGGTAAATGGGAGGAAGGAGCTGAGGCGCCATTGGTGCTGATGTTCATAGACGGTGACTCTGGTTTTGGTGTGGAAGAAGCTGATGAAGCTGAGATCGGGAGTACATAATCGTGTAAATATCCTGAATGAGCTCAGCCAAATGAAGAACGTTGATATTTTTAAACAGCACCAAGTATGCATTCAACTGACAAATTAGTCAAAGGTAACTCACTGTCCAAAGCAGCAGAAGTCCTCACACCATTCAAACCGTTCTGGTGGTAAGAAAATATAAAGCAGCTGTTTTTTCATTCACTGATAACAGATCTACAAACACACACTGTATCTACAAAACTTGAGTTGACATTATTTGGCAAAACAGTGGAAATCAACCCTAAATAAATTCATCATGTTTGACAGGAAGTTAGTATGAGGCTGAGCAAATGAATGTAATTTCTGAGTGACACCGTTTTTACAACAGGAAGTAATACTGTCTGTTGATGACCAATGACCTCAATAATAGAAAATGGTCAAAGTGAAAGCCAACAGCCTACCGATTAAGGCAACGTCAATTTCCTACACAGTCTCCCCATGCAACGCAATAAAACAATAATATTATTAGATTACTATTTAGTTTCATTTACCATCATGGGAAATAAAAATTCACATGCATGTCTACATACACTACACTGATCAATCATCACCACAAAATGACACTGCCCTACCACCACAATTGTACTGGAATTGGAAATTTCACAGTGTGATGATAAGACAATCACACTATGGAGAGGACCACTCAAACTTCCGGTGGCTGTCTGCATTGCAGCAGTAATTGCTTACGCCAAAAACATAACCAAACTTGCATAATTTATCCCCTCTCTCCACTCAAAGATGACCACCTTTGAGGACAGATTTTGTGAACTACTGCTCATTACCCTGTTTTACTCACCATCACTGGCCCTGTGGCCTCTTTGTTCTGGGAAAAGGCCAGTCTTGTGTGAGGGGGCATGGTCCCATCATAGCTCCCCCCCACCGTGGAGAAGGGAGATGAGGAAGGTACAGAGGCGGAGGTGGTTGAGGTTGTCGAAGAGGAGGAAGGAGTGTTGGTTGAGCTTGCGGTCCCTAACGATGAGGAGGTGAGACTGGGCAACGCCACCGTGGAGGAGTGATACACTGGCTCTGATGAGGAGAGGGGCAAAGACAGGGCAACCGAGAGAGGGCTGCCCAATGACTCACTGCAAGGCACCAAAATGAACAGAAGAACAGAGAGGTTGAAAGTTTAAACTTTATTTGTACTATTTTCCATTCTGAGTCATCTATGATTAAATCTGTCTTTTACACAGTATTTGACATGCACAGTGTTTTGGGATGTATCTCGTTAAATGCGTAGCTCTTGCATTGTTTTAGAAAGATTTAATAAGTGATCAGCAGTGGCACAGTACCTGAGCGGTTTAGAGTACAGGCTCGTCTGGCTCTGTGCCCCCGGTCCTGTTGCAGGTGGTGCTGAGGCGGGGGCAGACGCAGACTCCCTCGATGCTGCACTCACGCAATTATCCACGACGCCAAATTCTGGCAACGCCGACTCCGAGCCAAAGTCTAGCGCTCCAAACTGGAGGTTCAGTCCAGGAACATCAGCTGAGCCTGGCATCTCTACTGCAGTGGATGGGATCTTTCAGAAAGAAAGTGAAACAATCCCGTTTTAGCACCTGGATATGAAGTGTGTAAAACTGATGAGGCTGGTTTGCCTCAAAATTTAAATTCTAATAATACCGGCACACTTAAAAATAAAAGAATAAAAATAAAACCCCTGGCGGTGCATAAGGTTCATGAGTAACTAAATATTTATATGAGATCTTAGGACCATTGCTATCTGTGTACCTTTGATGTGGGAGGTATCCTTCGTTTCTGGCCTTTGAGCTGTGCCCGTTGCTGCTGTGTCGTGCTGTTGCCCTGAGGGTCCAGCCCTGGATTCGGGGCAAGAGGTTTAGCACCAGCAACAGCCATCACCGGGCCTGCCTGTACTGGTGTGCTGGTGTGTTGGGGAGCAGGCGAGGCCGAAGCAGATGGTGCTTGCTGTTGCGATTGTGGACTCGTCTGACGCGCCAAAGGCAAGGAGGGGCCCGTGTGCCTCTGAACCAGCTGACTCAGCACAAGAGAAGGCTCTGGCTGCAGACCAAACTCACCTGCAGATCCACAACAACCAGAAGGAGCCAGGGACAGATTTGAAATAGGGGAATATAAATGCTTATATAAACAAAAAAGAAAAAAGTGAGCACCACTATTCTATTTGTACACGTACGGCTGTACTGTGAGGACAGTGAGGTGGTGTTGGATTCTGAAATCTTCATGTCCCAGCTAGAGGAGGAGGGTGGAGGTACAGGTGCTCCCAGGCCTGGCAGTCGACCAATGGAAGTGTTGCTTCCTTGGGTACTGACAGGAGGGGTTGCCTGGGATGAGGAAAGCTGACCCAAGCCAGGACCCTTCAGCTGTTCCAGTATCTGAGCTCCAGGGCTGGCTTGAGTCCTTTTAGCCTGGCCCAAGTCCCCAAAACCAGCTCCCAGCACTGATGACTGGCACAGAGGAGGAGAAAACAGAGTCATCAATCTTTGTTTCTGGATCTCTGTACAACACATGGCAGATCAAAGACCATGTGACATGAAAAGGAGCATAGAGTGTATTTTTACTAGAGCAGCATGTGCGTAGCTTGTGCTACTGGTGGCACTGCGGCTGTGGGGCTGCTGCTGGTGATGATGGGAGTTGGTGAAGACCAGACTCTGAGTGGAAGAAGAAGGTGGTTGTCTTGCTCCAACCACAGGCTTCTGCAGCAGAGAAGCGAGGTCCAGACTAACAGAAAGAGTTCATGTAGCCAATTAGAAAATACATTACAGCAAAAAAACAAAACAAAACAAAAAAAACCTGGCAAATCTTGAGCACCCCCTCCAAAAGTGTAAAACACAAAGTTACACACCTTTGCCCAGGGGTGATGTGGTTCTCAGCAGCAGGTGCACATGAGGAGGTGAACACTTTGGTCTCTGAGAGCTGCAGAAGGACACAAAGACAAGACACATAATTGTTACACCTTCAAAACACACCTGTGCCTACCAGTCTCTAATGTGCGACACTGTGTCAACTCACACTAACATCCTCACTCCAGTCCTCAGCTGCCCAGTCTTCCAAAGTATTCCTCCAGGCAACTAGAGGACAACCAGTGATGAGTGACAAATTGCAGACAGAACAAGCAGGTGTACAAGAAGCATCATGCCAACTCTGATGGGGATAACGGTCCTGTCTGCTCGGTGCACACACACCTGGATATACAAGCCATTAGCTAGCTGTCTGTGAGTGTGTGTGTGTGTGTGTTCTCTTCAGCTCACCTGTCCCATCCGTGCTGTTGTTGGTCGTCGTGTCCCAAACCTCTGTTTGTGTGGTCCCTGTCCCAGCCTCTGAGGTATAGTCAGCAGGATTGAAAGTTCTGGAGAAGATTTAAGGAGACAAATACTGAAACACACACAAACACACACACACACACACACACACACACACACAAAAAGTGGTTTTCTAGTAATAGAAGTAATAGAAAATATTGCCAGATGAGAAATTTTTAGAATGTGCATAGTTACAGGGTTTTAAAAAACCTTAACAACAGGCTTTTTTTTCCCCTCCTGGCTGCTTGGCCTTCAGATTTCTGTGGTCTGTGTAAAGCTTTGTCAGGATGCATTTATCCTGTTAGTTTCTAAATGAAACAGGCAACTAAAACATAAATAAATAAAAATATATATCTTCTTTCTCATTGAAAACTAATTAATTTTCACCTAAAACTCTTAGAATAATGTGTGTTTGTGTGCGTGCGTGTGTATGTTGCCACCATACCCCATCCCCTGGGCTGAAAACCTGCTTCCTGTTGGTGCTCTCCCTCGACCTCGAACGCCAGATCCTGTGTGATATTCACACAAAGGTTAACAACTTACCCTGAAGTGTTCGCTATACTGACAGTGCTGTGTTGGTGCATCTGCCCACCTCTTCCACCTTTGACCCTCCGACCTCGATCCGAGCCTTTGTCCACTGGTGTCACCTCAACACCATTCTCCTCTGGACGTGCTATGTATGTAGAAACAAAAAAAGCTAACTAACATGAACAGTAGGACATAAACACAATACTGAAAATTTAAAAACTGAAGCTCCTTACCCTGTCGGCTCCGACTGCCCCCCTTGCCTTTGCGGTTGCCAGTGGCACGACCCTTGCTAGCCTCCCTTTCGCCCTTCTTCTCCCTGTTCTCCTTGTTCTCCTTGCTTTCTGATGGGCCTTCCTTCACCAAGGGCTTCTTCTTTCCCACCGTTTCCCATGAGGTCTGAACACAGAAAAGGATTTTTTTTTTTTTTAATTAAACAAATATTTGAAACCATAAAGCAATGAGAGAATAAACAGTACTGGATTAATAACAAAATCAGTAAAACAAGATACCAGCACTGACAAAGCATTCAATAGCAGCTTTAATTTAAAAGGAAAAAAAAACAAAACAAAACATACATCACATCTCATATTCTTTACAACTGATCGTAATTAGGGGCAGAATGTATTGCCTCAAAATTATGTCACAATATTTTAAGAAAATTTGCAATAATCATATTTCTGACAATACAGAATAAAAAGATACTGAATAACATTTTATCTGCAATTGCAGCTGTAGACAGCGGCAATTATTATTGTGAATAAAATTAAGGGTATTTTCCATCCTTGCCCAATGAGCTGCTGACGAGAGACTACCGAATTCAAAGGTAGCTCCTAGGTAGTGTTTTCAATGGAAGTTTTAGGTATTTTAACCAGCTCTTTAATCAGCTGCTTACAGCCCATCTACACCACCATGTAACTGAATCAGTAATCTCAATCCCCGCTTGTTCTTCCCGTCACATGGAGTACGGTTAGCGAGTGCTCCGGCTATGCCTGGTTGAACTGTTTGTTTACTTTTGGGTCACACGTGCCTTCTTAGCTTGATTCTACTCAATGGTATGTTTTTGCTTCAAGTGGTGAAACAAGTTTGTTGTTCCCACCTTTAGCAGGAACAGTTTTTTCTTGAGTATTTACCAAAGCATTGTGCTTTGTTGGAAGTTACCCAAGTAGCTCCCTTTTTTACTAAAAGGCTCTCACTGTCAGACATGTTTGAGCTCGTCTGGTTGTCCATGATGGGAAACTAAAGACACGGCGTCCTCATTTCACTGGTACCGTGATATGGCACTTTTATCGCATTATAGCAGATGATATGATATGCAACAGCCCTAATGGTAAACCAACATGAGCTTGTGTATTTTGTTCCAAGACATGTCACGCCAGATATTAGAGGGCACTGAAAAACGTGAAAAAGAAAGCTGCGATGTTGGCGATTTTTGACCAACCTATCCAGTGACGTGTACACAGTTCAGCAATGTTATGTAAGACAAACACATGTATTAAAATTAGGGCTCTTAAAAGAAGATACTTGAGGTTAAGTGGCTCAAATTGAGATCAGAACATACAATCCTTTACAAAATACTTATTAAACTGCACTGTAATTTAAATTATTACAGAAAAATAAATAAATTACAGAACAATTTTCCTTATGGTGCAACTGCTCTTACAGCATATGAAAAATATTTCAGAAGCATCCCTTTCTTTATGACATAGTGAAGAACAGTACAGATTTCACATTATGTAACAATGATAGCGTTACAGCAGAGACTTCCAGGTAAGACGGAAAACCAGCTATCTGCTATTTTTGGGCTTCCATGAAAGCAAAAATAATACTGATAGCCGAGCCCTACAGTCTTTCCTCAACATCTGAGCCAGCTGGTATTTTTCAAAACTGCTGAGACGTTCAGACACAACACCCAAGTGCTTGTCAGGCATTTAGTGGCCTGTTTGACCTTGAGCTCTGAACAGAAGCCTGAGGAAAAATTTGTAAAACAGTTCATGCTTAAAAAAAAGTCACACACTGATTTTAGTGGGAATTATCAAGTGCCTACCGCCGTGTTTTTCTATTAATTGTCTTGTGCATATCTGACAGAGCTGAGATGACACTACTTAAATTCTGTTTTAACCAATAAGGTTCTCTTCAAATCCAGCGCAATGGCTCACACTCCACTTTAAGCAGACATGAAAATTTGAAAGTGACAGTACTGAACATTTTCACTATACAACCTGTGTATACACAATGATAGCAGTTGATGCCATTAAATGACACCAACCTTTCCCGTGTTTCAGGTATAGGTTTCAGCAACTTGTTCTCAACAAAAGAAAAAATATACATCCCTAAAACCATCAAGCAGAGGCTGTTATTGTGAACAGTCAAAAGCAGATTAGAGGCTCTATATGTGTACTTTCCAGTTATTCCGTTTGATTTCACCCAAAGTTGTCATTTACCATGTCTGTGTTGCTCTCCAGGAGGAAGTTGATGGCTCTGCTGACATCCTCATTGCAATCATGGAGCGCTACCATGCACTCATCCTGGTTTTTCCCGGTCACTTCCATCAGCTTGGTTTAAAAAACAAAAAAGAAAAAAAGAGAGAAAACATTAGAAATGTCAAATGATAAAAACAAAACATACAATTTTAATTTAACGGAAGAACATGACAATGTGGCCTGATTCTCCCTGAGAGTCGGACATAAGCCTGGCACGGTCTGACAACTACTTAACGGTTACTAACCTGGTTAACTTTGCCCTCAAAGTCAGCATCATTCTTGTCATAGATCATCTGAGCAAGCCGGATCTGCTCAGCAGTAGCCTGTAACACATAAACAATTGGAAAGTTTTCCTCTTGGTAACGTATTTAAAATGTAAAGAGAATGAATTCAAAAGTTTGGTTTGTTTTGAATTGTCTTAAGTCACTGAGGAAATGTCTCCTATTGTCACAATATAAAGTGCATGATTGTGAAGCTGCAATCAAAACAAAAGAAAATACTTTTCATTACTGATCATCAGATAAAATGCTTGTCACGGTTGTGTTGGGGTTTTGTTTTTGCTTTTTTGTCTCAAAATGTCAGCATTTCAAAGAACTGTGTTTTTAGGTATGCAGTGGCTCACCTGTATTTGTTTCTGTGGTTGTGATGTGTGAGCGGAAGCTGGCAGCGCTTTTTCCCGAGGGCCCCGGGCCTTGTCGCCGCCCAGCGAGCTCATCATATACAGTATATACAAAACTCTGTATGTACAAAATAGAAAAATCTGCAGAAGGAAAACAAAACATGTGTTGATGAGTGAACGAAAAGGAAAATAACACTGCAGTTACTATGCTGTTAGACTAGAGCTTCAGTGTTTGTTTTTATTTTTCTTGAATACGTCCAAGCGTTGAATGCCAGAAGTATGTACTGTGGGTATACCTAAGTCTTATTGGACAAATATGAATACTCCCCTTATGGAGGCTGTAAGCCCCACAGTTGGCCTGGTGACGCAACAGCTTTGCTGAAAATCTGGGTCAAGGAGGGAAAGCAACCCAGTGTCCTCTTACAAACCACACAGAACTCTGTGTGTATGAGGCAGAACAAACACTACACACCCTGACCCCACACCCCTTGCTTTTCTAGACAGTTTAAAGCAAATGTAATTTTTGTACACACTCCAAGAACCAAACTTCGGCAGTGAACTGCTTAATTCTCCTCTATACTTCTATAGTCCTGTGCAATGTAGATCTTGTTGCACATTGGCACCAGCTAACATGTTTTTAAAAACACAGAGTAAACACTATCACAACCACTTCCACAAGGAGGGCTTTATTTACTCTGTACTGCAACGTTTAACAGTGAATTTTCACTACAGTGTCCATCATAAGGACAACTACAGATGTTTCCCACTCACCCATTTGTTTTATGTCAGAGAACAAAAGCAAGTGCCTGAGTGACGTTTGCAAATACAAAGCTGCCATTGGCTACTGGACTGAACAAAGCTTAATGCACAAGGACGACCAAGCTTCAAAAGGAATTTTAGCTTTAAAAAAAAAGAAGAACAAATAAAAAAAATAAATATATTTATGTCTTTGGGAATATATGCAGTCATGTGTAAATATATATAATAAAAATATTACCATATGTAATTATGGGTATCGACGGTCATGGCCACAAACGATAACAAAACAATAATCCACTAACAGTATTTCGCAATTACTAATATATTTATGTTGGCATCCAGAAATATCAAATCAGAGAGAAGTTACACGAAGCCACGTGTTTATATACATTAACATCTATCTGTTCACAAATATCGAAATTATATTTACCTACAGGTTATTATTCCAGTAACGAAGGAAGCGGAGGGTTGTTTTGAACCAATGCTAACGTTAGCCCGCTGCTGTTAGGTTACTTATATTTCGATTTTAACAATGAGACACTTTGGTAACGGCTAACAGCCCATATCGCTCTTTGAAAAATAAATCAGATTCACGTAGCATCGTTTTAGATTAAACAGTGACCGACTTTGTGCCTTTGGTGTTATGGTCCCCTTTGTCCTCACTAGCAAGAACTGAAGTTAGCTACCAGCATGCTAACGCTGAGACCGGAGCGTCGATAGGGAACAAACGATGCAGTGGGATCGTTGATAGCTAACGATGCTATCTAAATCTAGTCCAAGTTGATAGCCAACGGCGGTCTAACTGGCTTCTTTAAGCTTTATAGGCATTTAAAGGTCCACTCAGCCATGTTATGACAGTTGCCTTTAAAGACGTGTCCCAAACATATAAACTAGACGCTAACCAAGCTAACAACAAAGGTACACCAAATCTAAAGCAAAGGCCTCGTAGCGGAGCACAATCCCATCCCGACATTGCTCGCCGGGAAACAAGACAACAGAAAAATTGCGAAAAACACCCTTCACAACCTCGAGAAAGCGAAACAGAAAAGCCAGCGACCCGGTGCTTCACCAAAAAAAGACAATAAGCACGTAATTAAAATACCGGAAAATACACAAACCTAAGTTGAAAAACGCAAGAAAATATGTTTTTATTACCTGCTAACACGCTTCACTCGGCCAGCAGCAGACAAGATGATCACGTGACGCGTGCTGCCGCGGTGGATGCTCATCTCTCGTCTCCAGGTCACAACTAAACTTCTCAGGTTTTACCATCAGCGACGTCGAGCAAAAACGCAGATTTACTGGATTTTTAATTGCTGCTGTGCTTTTTGAAGACGCACACAGTTACAAATATCAGATAATGATATGATAATGTACATAGGTGTAGTGATATTTGCCCATCGCCTACACGTTTGAGTTATTTGTTTGTAAGGCAGTAATCTCACCACAGTCTCAAGTTTACATTATTCAGCTATAACTGAGCGAAAATGATCAAATGTAAGGCTGGGGTTTAAGGAAATAAAAGCGTCTGCACTTTCATGTTGCTTACATCTCTTGCCTGTGTGTCTTTGACTTTGATGTTGTTTCTCTCCCTCACTTATTATCTGGTGAATTTTGAATTTGCCATTTTTCTCAGAGTTAACGTCATCTCTCATCTGTCAGCTAAGGTGGAGGCAGGATTCATCCATATGCGCATTTACGCACTGTCATGTGCGTAAATGCGCAATTGTTTCCTGTTTGCAATGCTATCTAATAAAGTTAGATTCAGATATTAATCTAAACATACTGTTGATCTTTATGAGCCCCATTACTTGCAGCATTTTGACAGACATTTCAGTGCTGAATATTATAGATTTGAGAGAAGAAGGAAGGCAAACTACACGAAAGTGATTTGTGGTGTTTTGTACAGAGCTGTATGACTTCACTTATGTTCATTATGGAGCGATTTCTGACTGGAAATGTTAAACAGTGCAAATCCATCGTACAAATACATATGAACTGTAAAAATAACTATTACTGGCGTGAATACAGCAGGTATTTTGGTGGTTGGCCTTGTTGTATATATAATTGTAAGATTTTCCCTTTAAGAGCACATAAATTTGAGAGGAAAATATTTAAATGAATCACACAACCCTTATTTACTGGTTTGCAGCACACGGCCTAACACTCAATTTAACATTGAAAGAAGCAGATGTTACTTTGTCTGTGATATTTGTCAAAGCTTGAGGGTTCATTTCTTTGTAATGAGAGGGGGAAATGTTATCAGACAGAGTGCGTAATTGTGATGGTTGTGAGCGCAGTGCTAAACTTTTGCTCTGTCCTGTAACACTTTCCTCAGTCCTCACGCTGAGTGTTTAGAGCTGTCTCCCTTTCTGCCCTTCATTAGCAATACCTGTATGTTACTGTGTTATGTTTGTACTCCTACTTTAGTTCAGAATTACAACGTCTCAGGAGTGCACACAAAGAGCGATTTTCATGTATTTTGTTTTTTTTAACTTCTCTCTATCACACCCATAAATACCATCAATCCGTCAAAATATAGCAACTAGTATGACTGTGTTAGATCAATGTCTCAATCTTAAAATATGCAAAATTGACTTCATAAGTTCCATCAGCCTCACACAGCCTGTAGAAAAACAAGAGCATTGTGTATTTACGCACAGTAACAGTACTTTTGTTAACATACGGGGGCTCAGGATCTGAGGGTAAATAATTCCCCCCATATGAACATGTCCATTCTTCTTTGGTGATTCTCTCATGCTCCTCCTGATTTGACGGTCTTCTCACGTGGACCTTGGTCTTCAGTTCATCACACATATTTTCAATGAGATT
>VVHJ01015171.1:5513-18428 GCA_015107715.1 Tylochromis polylepis | reverse complement strand
ATTCATTATTATCAGGATGTCCGAAAAACTCCCTGAAAAGCCTTCAGTTAATCCAAAATGCTGCAGCAAGAGTACTGACAGGGACTAGAAAGAGAGAGCAGATTTCTCCTATATGGGTTGCCAACTGCCAGTAAAACAGAAGAAGACGAAGAAGAAATTACATAACAGTCGTGCTGTGAGTGAGACAACGCAGCGCGTAATAGCAATAGATAAATATTTGAAAAGAAAAAGTAGTCAGTCTGACCTGGGTCCTGGAGAAAATTCCGACCCAGATGAAGGCCCTAGCATGAGTAGTGGTCAGAAGAAAGCAACAAAGGTATACTGGGGACAAACCGAGCCAATTCCGCGATGCCTGAAAGATGATCAATATGCTTTTTGTGACATTTTTGTTTGGTGGCGTGCCGTGTGATTTTTCTAATGTGAAATGTGCTGTGGCTCCAAAAGGTTGGGAAACACTGCCCTAAAATGTCAAAAATATCAAATATAGATACTTTATGTTGGTTTTTTTTATTTATTTATATATATATATATATATATATATATATATATATATATATATATATATATATATATATATATATATATTTGCAGGTGTTCCTCCAACTGACTCATGGACAGACAGAAGCTAAAGCTGAGGATGGCCTCCCATCTATATCAGAGACGGTTTCCGACACTATATCCATCGACAGCTTAGACGACAGTGACAGCAGCACAAGCTTCAGCGACAGGATCAGTGAGTTCACTGTTATTTTTTTGGTTTGTTTGTTTTTTGTTAACCAATTGCTGTCATCTTCTTTTTGTAAAAAAAAAAAGCTGCTAAGCTGATACCTCTAAGGATAAAAAACAAAAAAACAACCAAACAAAGGAACACTGATTTATTTTTTTTTAAGTATATACTGCAACGTCAGACAAGGAATATTAAATGACAGAGCTTTTATAGTTTAAAAAAAAAGTTAAAAGTTAAATTCTGTTATTATTCAATAGTAACTTTAATCATATAGAAGAAAACAAGAGACTGAAAATACACTACACAGAGAATAGATGGCTGAACTTTATAATCAACATAAGATTTGTTCAGCATCACACACCTTTAGAAACTCATAGTTAACACATGCCACTTCCAGCAGGCATGCATGTGTTAAAGTGAAATAAGAGATTACTATAAAAGCTTTGGTTACACTTTAAACATAAACACCACCAGCTCCAACAAGACAGCACCATCTCACAAATTAACTGGATTGATTTCTTAAAGGTGGCCACATATGGAACAATGGCTGTCAGAGTCTCTACTTTTCAAAACATTGTGTTTTTACCTGAGCTCGTTATTTTAAATTTGACGTTTTCATACACAACCTAAAATATTTTGCCAATACTCTGCTGAGCTTGTTCTACAACTGGAGCAGTCATCTTGATGGATTGCACTGCCATCTTTTGTGTCTGCGTGGTAGCCTTTAGCTTTACTGTCTTTAAAAGACAATGAAGGTTTCATAAAAGTACTAAGGCAGCAACTGAATTTGCCCAAAAATCATTCTGTCCTCACTCTGCTCTCCTTTTGTGTGTTTCAGAGCTTACTGGTTCATCCACAGTGACCGGCATGGCGCTGGCCTGGCAGCAAATGTCAGCCATCCTGATCAAGAGGTTCCACCACAGCCGCAGAGACTGGAAAGGCCTGATCTCCCAAATCCTGCTTCCTGTTCTGTTTGTAGTGTTTGCTATGAGCCTGGGGTCTATCAAAAGCGATGTGCAGCACTATCCTGAGCTACGGCTCAGCCCTGCGCTCTACAAGATCGGACCAAGCTACTCCTTCTTCAGGTCAGTACCATAATAAGGGATAAAACAGAAGTGAATTAGGCTAATTAGAGTGCTTCTGTGGGGGAAAATGTTTGAAATAGTTGAGAATATCTCAGGAAGTTTTTTTTTTTCTCTGTTTGACCGCCAGACTAATGCTACACAGCTGAACTGGCAAGAAATAAACACAGTATGGTTTTCAGAAAAGTGAAAATTCTACTGGAAAAGAGGAAAAGTAGTTATATGATTTGCCAAGTAGCAATATAAAACATCCCCACACTTTTGGACATTGTATCTGGGGAACCATATAAATCAGATAAGCCACAGGGCTACAGACAAGTATCATCATCACTGATGTTGATAATCACTTATAGCCTTTGTAATTAATAAAGAAGCCACACTATGCAACATAAAACCTGAATGGTTGATGCACCACCTTACTTGACAGGTTCAGTGGGGTCCTGGATCATTTGCAGGAGGCATGCCGCACTTGTTATAAAATGATTTTGATTTGATCCTGTAGTTTGTTGAAGGGCATGCAGACCTTAAAATGTGAGAGCACAAGAGACTATGTGAGGGTAAGAGATGTTTGCGATGAAGCCAGCTACAATGTGAGATCAAAGTAAGAGAGATTAGGAGTGTCAGGAGATTGCAAGATGTCTTCATCCTCCCGATCTGCTGTTGTTTGATCAAGGGGATATGTAGCAAGAGAGAAAATGCTGAGGTGCCAAACTATATCAGAGACCGTATGGATGCTCCTCCCAGTCCTCTTTAGTTTGATATACAAAAGGCCTTGAAAAATGATAATTAATTATTCATCGCAGTAAAACAGCTGGTTTTTTGCAGTGCAGAAGAAGGTTATAGGTAGTTTAGGGCCAGAGACGCTTCAGCGTTTCAGCATTTTTGGAACTTTCTCAGAACACTGTGTTTTCTGAGTTTCTTCTAAGAGTGATGCAAATGTAATATGATTTTTATTTATGAGGCTACAGGTGTGCATTTTAAGGCAAGGAATGGTTTAAATAAAACAAATCCGCTTAAATCTAAAGTGACAAGTCAAATGTCCTCATACATGCTTTGTTTTTTTTCTTTCTCTAGTTGCTCCGAGGAGGTACCCATTAGTATATCTGAGTTAGTAGTTAAATGCTGTTGATCTTTAGCCCCCAAATCATCACACGAATTCAATAAATTAGCCGCAACTTAAGTAAAATCTGGCTGGCTGGCTATCAGTTGTATCAGCCTGCTTAGTGAATGCTCATGAAATAGCTTTTTATGTCTGTTATGGCCTTTTATTGTAACATATCTGGCATTCCTGAATCAAGGGCAACTCTTTTCTGATTCTACAGCAACCAGAATCCCAACTCCCAGCGTCTGGCGGACACCATGATGTCATTCCCTGGGATGGACCCTGCCTGCCTCGACAAGCCTGATAACCTGTAAGTAATTAAACTACTAATGGCATCTTTTTTTGTTTGTTTTTATCAGTGACATCCAGATTCCTGTACTGGGTTTCTCTATGTATTTAAGCCTTTATCAAATGTACAACGTTTTTATATTTCACTTCATCCAAGTCTCTTTCTGTCTGTCCTCTTTTTTTAAAGTCCGTTTCATTGTACAAGGCTTTCTCTCTGCAATTCCTGTCGCTGTCTCTGGTCTCTCTCCTGTCCCCCCACTCTTCATTTCTCTGCTGCTCTGTTCAGTGTATGTGGCTGAAAGCCTGCAGCAGGACTCTGCGATGTGAGAGCATCATCTGTATTCCGTAAACTCCCCGTGTTTATAGGGAAGATTTTCCCCTTGCAGGCACTCAAATCAATGTTGGCACTCATGAACCAGACCTCAGAGGCATTTTAAAATTCTCAGCCAGATAAAAAAAAAAAAAAAAAAAAGAAATATAAAAAATAAAAAAAAAAAAAAAAAAAAAAAAAAAAGAGTGAGAGAAAGAGAAGGGACAGAGAGAGAGAGAGAGAGGGAGGGAGAGAGATCCCGTCATGGGAAAAGAGCCTGTATGTCTGTTCATAATGTCCAGTAATTATATACATATACATATATAGAAAATATATCGCATCATCCTCTGATTATGATCATTGTTACTTGGTGGTAGAAATCTAAAGTAACAGGTGCGTATGCAAATAATATTGCCGCAACCTGTTTTTGATCTGCACAGAGCGTCCCTGAAAGCATCTGGCAGAGAGCAAAATGCGTGGGAGTTGAACATCAGCCCACACAAACAGAAATTTCACACAATATGATATTATAGCACACATTAACAGCTTTGAAAACTGTTATCAAAGGAAAGATTTAGATCCTGATCTCACAAAAAATCATGTAAGCCTACAGCTACTTCATAAATCGTTTTAGATTTTACAGTTTTCGTTCTTTTAGTGGGCCATCATATCTCCTCACTTTCAAAATATTTTCTGGGGTGTGTCTAGAGAGAGTGTTGTGGTATGTACCGCTCACACCAAACTCCCATCATTTCACTTGGTGAAACTTTTCTTTCTCTCTCTCTCTTTTTCAGCGTCTGCACAAGAAACACAAACAAGTGGAGCTCCAGTGGAAACAGCTCTAAAGGATTTAACATCTGCAAATGCACTCAGAAAGAACAGGTGAGACTGGGTCACCAAGAACAGTGCGACTGAGTGATTCTCTGTGTTCTCACTAGTGTGTGTGTGTGTGTGTGTGTGTGTGTGTGTGTGTGTGTGTGTGTGTGTGTGTGTGTGTCAACACATAAACGTGTTTCCTGTGCTCACATTTTTTTGAAAAAGGGAAAGTATTTATTTTTTCTTTGCACTGCAGATTTGCGACAAGGACAACTACCAGCCCCCCCATACGGAGATCCCCTCATCTCAGATTGTTTATGATCTGAGTGGCATCAATGTGGAGAACTACCTAGTGGCTACAGCCAATGACTTCATAAGGAACAGGTGAATGGAGCCTATTTATCCATGTGGTTAATGAAGTCACAGTGAGACTTTTATACATGCCTCATTGATAATTTACTGTACTCTGTGGTGCAGTCTCTGTGTATTATCTGTGTAAGTATTCTCTGATTAGATGAGCTGAATTAAGCAATGTTCAAGTACATTCAAGTTTCAGCATTCAAGTACTTCTGTGGCATATTGCTCACAATTTTAAATCATATTTCATAATCTTACATCATTAAAATGAGCTAACTTAATTAGGAATAGTTTGCAAATTTTTTCATTCATTTCATTTTTTTTTTCTATTAATTCAGAGGAGACGATTGACCTAAATGAAATGCAGGAATTCTGCAAGCAGTCTCTGAAATAAAGTTTGTTAGTCATCTGGGAGGCTTTAAATGGTCTTCACAGTATTCAGTTGCATGGAAGGACAGGTGTTTTACCAAAGAAAGATGCGCAGAAATCTAATTAATTATGACAAATAGTTTGTAAGTGCCTAAAGGCATAGTTTTCCTGGTTTCTCAGCTTAACACAAATTGGTTTCTATCACCTTGTTGATAGTGGTAATCACACTTATAATTTGGGATGGGTGCTTTTACCCTGAAATGGTTCTCTCATTTGCATATCTTGAAAATTTATTCTTGATTAAAAGCAAAACAACCAAGTGAAAATCACAGCGTGTTACATCGAGTTTCTCAGCATCAAGCAGAGCTCTATGTTTTAATCAATATTTTGTTTTCCCAGGTATGGTGGTTTTGCTTTTGGCATGACACTCCCAGCGGACTTAAAAATGGACATCACAACAGTACCCAAAAACCGTACGCTGTCTAAGGTAACGCTCTCCCACTGCTTCCCTGCCCCTTTTCCCATTATCAGATTAATTGCCTTACTGATTAGTTGTCAAAAGTTAAAACCTGACATCTTAACCAAACGTGTTTACTCAGTGCATGCAGATGGAGCTGAACTGTTACACCATCATTGTCATCATAAATATGCTTTACTGTAGGAATTGTGCCAGTGTAGATGAAGACGCCTGCCTTCTTTGTGTTATTAAAGTGTTTTTGTAATATATAGTAGACCTACATTTGCTGATCTCTAGCATTTTGAATGATGTTCTGTTTTATGTGTGTCTGTGTTTTTGCTTGTGTGCATGGGTGTAGGTTTGGTTCAACCCTGAGGGTCACCACACAATGCCAGCATACTTAAACAGCCTCAACAACTTCATCCTACGCTCCAATCTGCCAGCAGACAAGGATCCACGCAAATATGGTAAGCTAGAATTGGTGAAGGGAAAAAAGTAAAAGTCTTAGTAAACATGTCTGAGATGTCACTTTAGCTGATGGGGGATTCTGTACAAACAAATGCGTTAATACCAAACATCAGTTTTATCTAACTTTTGGAATACTGTAATGGATTTTGGACACAGCTTGCGTTATTTGTAATATTTTAGTGATTTTTAGAAAATGTACCATATATGTATGTTATGTTTGTGATATTTTATTTTATGCCTTCAGGCACAAAACACTGGTTATTGCAAAGATAGGGTAAGGCAGAGATTGAAAAAGACATGACTGCACAGGAGAGAGGCACATCAGTATTTGAAAGCTGCCCCTCACTGATAGCCCGGTGCATTTTGTATACTAAACATACAGTAAAGAAAGCTGTAAACAGTGTGTTTACTCATGGTTCATTTCACTGGATTAAAGCCAGGGGGTGCTGTGTGTCCTTACGCTCACATCACTATGCATGGTGAATACTGATGAGTGCCACTCACTGGGGAGATCTGCTAAGAGAAACGAGGCTGGCTCACGTTTTCAGTACTGTTTCGGCTTCTGAGTATTATCCTGACCATCTGCCTGCAGGCAGGAGTACACAGTCATGCACACATATACAAATGCATATGTAGAATTGCTTATAAAAACATGTATGAATAGCAGAATGGGCACACACACACACATTTATTCCCCAGTGGATGATAAAAGTGCTTGAGGGTAAAGTGTAACCGTTTAAATGTTACCTGCTAACTCAAAGCGCTGGCAGGGGTTGTCTGGGGTGGAGATCCAGGGAGATTACTTTTCAAGGTGACTACTTTATCTGTCAAAAATTATATCCTAACCTTTGCATTGTGTACAACAGTTTAATTTTGGGGTTGGGCCCCATTGAATGTTTGGATCAGACAGATTTTTCATCCCACTCTTGCAGGATTTCTGACCGCAGGTACCCACTGGTGCATTTGTGCAATAACACTACTGTCCAGATTATAAATTCTGATCACTCCTACCTGCAACTGTGTTGTTTTTTTCACGTTTTTCTCACCCATCCCCCAGAAATCTTTGATTTTCTCAGCTGTCTAATAGTCCACCTTTAGAAGATGTGAAAACACATGCTCAGCTTGAGTCTGTTAGAACTAAACATAGTATAGATAATCAATTTCTTAAGTTTAGCCAGCTGAACTACATGTCAGTTAAAATAAAACATGAACATTTGCTTTTTAGGTTTTGGGATTTCTTTTAGAAAAAAAATGGCACAAATTCAAAGGCTCAGGTCCTCTTAAATGGGGGTATTTGCCGATTTTCAGACCACTGTGACAACATAAATAATATTAAATGGGGCAAATAAATATACTTATTCTTATGACTCTTGCTAATTATCATTGCAGATGCACAAACCAGGTATGGGAACATTTGAATTCAATGCAGTCGTCTTGTAGTATCAATAATTACAGATGTTTTAGGCAATGGTACTAATCAATTTCAACAAAGATGTCTGGAGTAATGCTAATCCTGCAGCCTGCTTTGGGGCTTCTGTGCTTTAGGTGAACTCACACTCCTATTTCAGGAAATGCAAAATATGTAGGTCTACAGTTCATGTCTCTGAGCATCTCGAAGACCCAGAAAAATGATAAAGAAAATTCAATTTCCTTTGTGCGCACTGGCAAATGAAATCATCTCCTGCTATATTTTTCAATTGACTGTGTCCTAGGCTAAGAGAATATCATTGCTCATTTGCTTCCTGTGCTGAAAAATAGCTTGCATGCTGTTGTTTTTCTTTTGCTAACACAGTACTATGTTTCTTTCTGTTACAGCCATTTCGGTTTACAGCCAACCCTATTTTGGACGGGCCGATGATGAAGATGTAGTGTAAGGGTCATGCTTAAAATTCTTCTGCTGAACTGACTGCTAGTGCATTACTAGACAAATAACAAATCTTACAAAAATAGATCTGTATTTGGATCAATCTGTGAAAATATTCCCCAATTAACCATGTATTTATGTGTTCGGGGTTTGTTTTTTGTTTTTTACATCTAATTCAGGGTGGATTCAGGGCAAGGATGTACATGACCACATTATTTATACATATTTGATTTTCTAAATGGATTTCCCGAAGCTTACAGTATTGATCAGAGTCCCGATTTAATGAACGTTTTGGAATGAATGTTTCAGTAAAGGTGGACTAATTCAAACCTGCTTTCAAAAAGGGATTTAATTTAAATGGATGTGTGCACATGTTCCAGAGGATCAAATTAAATACACCATTTTGGGAGTGGATTGGACTGACCTTGTGGCCTCATGAAGGTCTGTCGTCTCTAGAGCCTTATTACTACTAAACATCGTACTGGCAATTTTAGTGTTATCGGTCAGTTTTTCCACATATATCACATTTATGTTCAGTGTCTGTGTAAAACTTTTATCGGTGTAGTCTGCTGAGATGCTGTAGCATCTGAATGGGTGATATTAGGCTTCCTTACTAGATGTATTGATTTGCCCTGAGCTGTGTTAAAGATACAGCAGACTTATTACTCTAAATGTCTTGATTCTCACAATATAGTAGCTTTGCCCATGAGAGAAAATGCTGGCTGTCTTGATAACAAGCCTGCTCTGTAGCTGTCGCTCCTGGCTATCCTCTGTAGTTAGTGCTGCCCTGAAACGCCCACCACATGTCCCTCTCTGTTGTTCTCACTCCTTCCCACTCGGACACTCTGCCAGCTTCATCTTCATCCTCTTTTCAGATTCGTGCAGTTCATTGTGTTTAGTTTGAGGTGTTGTGCCTGAGCCAGAGGGGAGTGGTAAAAGTAGTTCAGTAGCATGCAGGGTAGGCGAGAGAGCACTGGAGACGAACAGGTACTGGCTTGGCATCAAGAAAGTTTAAATGAACACACTGGGTAGAAGACGAACTGAGGGGATCAAAGCTTCAACTGGATTTCTGGGGTCTAATCTGGACAATAGGCTCTGCAGTCTCACAGCAACACCCTTGGCTTGCTGACTGTACAGCAACAGCAGTGTGAAGTTGTTCTCTGTGTGAAGTCATCTGTTTCTCTTGCTGTTGTCTTGTCAAAGATGATTCCCAAGCATCTCTTTTTTCTTTTTCACAAAGCTGTTTGTTATTAAAGGGATTCCATTCATTGTGAGGTTCCTCAGTAGTTCAAATGAGTTCCAGTAGGGAATAATATGATAATTCTGGTTAAAATCAGCTAGTATTTTCAGAAAATACGTACACCTGGTTGAACGCCAGTTTATAGTCACTCTTCTGCACCCTTTTTTGTTGCCATTGTAGTAGTTTTAATTCAATAGAACAGAACAAAAGAAAGTTAAAAATAAAAAAAAAAACACAACACAATACATTGCCCAGTAACATGACAGCTGTATTATTCATGATAACTCAATAGTTAATGGTATTTAATCACATCAGCTGAATGATCCTATCTTTCCTTCACAGTGTTGAGGGATTGCTCCACATCCTTGTGGCTATGTGCGTGCTCACAGGCTTCTCAATTACAACAGCCAGTTTTGTCATCTATGAAGTGACTGAGCACCAAAGAGGGTCCAAGAGGCTTCAGCACATCGCTGGCATCAGCGAGTCCTTCTACTGGATTGTAAACTTCTTCTATGACATGGTAACGTCATATTTCTTAAACTATTGGTTACAATAGTGAAAATCATGTGTTAAACTTAATTTCGTCCATAAATCCTTTTGAAAAGTTATTAAATGAAGTGACTTTCTATTGCTGCATCGTGCCCCACCTTTATCCATAGGTGATCTATTTGGTCCCTGTGGCTGCGACCGTTGCTGTGATTGCTGCCTTCCAGATTCCAGCATTTACAGAACGCCAAAATTTGGGTGCTGTCACGCTCCTCCTGGTACTCTTTGGGTCAGTAACTTTGAAAAAAGTAGATTCACTAAGCCTGATGATAAATTACTGCCAGTGTGTAATGCATTGTAGTTGTACTGGATTGTATATTGTTGACTAAACTTTATTTGATAAGGAACCAGTCCTTCATGTGGCTGACAATATTTGAAGAGAATCTTTTAGAGATAAACTCTCCACAGTAGCTATACTACTGGATTGCCAATTTCCATTATGAAAGCAAACTTCTTTTTTTTTTAACTTAATTTGGGTATCATTCTGTCTATAATACTTACTAATGGCTAAGGTCAGAGAACACGACAATATCACAAAATATAGATGCAACACAATAACAAAGTAGCAGTTAGAGAAGCAGTCAGATTGAAAAGTTTAGTGCAGGTAATCTTTGCTGCCATGTTTGCTACCACTTCATAAAGAGGTCAATTAAAGAGACTGCTAATGGCCTAAATGTTCGCTAGGACAATGGTCTGTACTGTATTGACTGCTTATGCCAGTTTTAGTTGCAATGTAACTATTTTTTACTTACCTCAGAGTTTATTTTCAACCTGAACTACACTGAATGATGGACGTGTTTATAAAAAATGTTTTAAGGGAACCACATCAAATCTGTCATAAAGATGGTGGATGTGTTTTTCTGGCTGTTGCCCTGCTGAGACAACAGCAGGACGTGTGTGAAGTTTCCAGAAGCATCTGCACTGCTCAAAACCAAACTTATTCATTGAATGGTGCTTTATGCTTGCAGCAGGCCCATCACCCTCAACATGAACCCAGCTCATCCAAGGAGCCAAACAGGGGAAATATTGAGTCATTCTAATTGACAATACATTTCTTGCAGAGGACTTTCCAAAGTCATGCAATCACTGAGAGGTTTATACATTTTCAAAAGCCTATCTCCACACATGCACTGCAATTCTGTGCCAGTAGGTTGGATTTACAGCACAGAGCATGAGGACGAGCAAACGCTGCAAAAAATTTTATTGTGAATTTCTTGCTAAGACAGATGGCAGTAGGACTGCACTGCTGATGGAAAAATCACTGCCAGCATGTTTATCCCATTCAAGGCAAAGAAACTAGAGAGAGAGAAAGGGAAGGATCAGGAAGCAACAGGGCTTATGGCAATAGCAAAATGACTTAGTATGAGATAGAGGTTAGCTATAATCTTGAAATACCAAGGTTTCAATTCGGTCTGACAAAGAGATTTAGATTTGGGGATGGTATCAAAACCACTGATGTGTCATGTTTCGCCTCATCTGAATTACTAGGATTATTTACATCAGTCCCCGAGCTGCTGCTGAGGTTTACACTCGTGTGTTTGCCGTTGTTGTTTGGAGGCCTTGTCCTGAGCCCTAGATTTTAGAAGGCCAAGTCAGCACTCTGCTTCTCATTTATCAGACAGATGTCTCCTTCCCAAGCAATGAGTAATCACAGTGCTCCATCTGTCAGGCTGCACCCACCTGGTCTGGTGTTCAGCCTTCTTGCTTCTGTTCCTTGTCATGGCTTGGCACTCACACTTGCCTACCAAGCACCTTTTTTGGGCAAAGCATGGAGATGCTTTGTCTCTGTCTGGCTCTATCTGTTTGTGTCTGTCTCTTTCATTTCCCAACCTGCTATTTTTTTTTCTTTTTTCATTTCTTTCTCTCTCCTTCTCTTCCTCTCTGTTTTGCTGACCCAGGCTTACCAATCAAATGGACAAACAGATTATGCGAGGGAAAAGAGAGAACAAAAAAAGAGATCTTTTTTCCACCTTGAGAATATAGGGGGAAGTAATTTATCTTCCTCTATTTTGGCTTCATGACTGAATGTTTACCCTCCTTGTGGTGCAGTATATTCCACCTTCTCATTGCTACTCTGTCTGGCTCTCTTCACACAAGCCTATATTTTGGAGGGTGCATTTGTAAGCAAAACTGCACAATTTCAGTATTAATTTTATATTATAACCTTCTGACTGTTTTCTGTATTTCATGCTTTAAAGTGCATTTGTGGAGTTATTTTTAGTTGATACCCAGTTTAAAATGTGATGTCTTTGTCACCTCAGGTTTTCCACCTTCCCATGGATGTATCTGTTAGCCGGGATCTTCAGAGATGCAGAGATGGCCTTTATCAGCTACGTTTGCATCAACCTCTTCATCAGTGTCAACACCATCCTGACCACCTGCATCCTCTACTTTCTGGGTCAAATATCAATGCACAATCCTGAGGTAAGATTAACTGTAAGAATCAGGGGAAACTTAGAAAACATACCTTGCATATCCATTGAGAGGAAAGTGAAGAATTCAAGATGAGCTCTGAGTCTGCTTTAAACTCAGTTTCATATCATCAGATCTATCTCTCAGATTCTTCTAAATGTCCCCTCTTCTGTCCTTCTCTCCTGTAGGCAATCCAGGAAATCTTCCAGAAGCTGAGCTACGGCTTCCTCATCTTTCCCCAGTTCAGCTTTGGGAACGGGCTGATGGAACTGGCCAGAAATGACATAGAGGTCCAGATTCTCAGTGGCTATGGAGTCGATGCCTATAAGAACCCATTCTCCACAGAAGGTCTGGGATGGATGTTCATCTCCTCCATCATCCAGGGCCTGGTCTTCTTAACACTGCGCCTCTTGATCAACAAATCTCTAATGCGCAAAGTCAGGTGAGAAAAACAGAAGTCAGAGCTGGTAATATGAAGGAGAATATACATTTACAGAATATTTAACTGAGATCACTTTCAGTTGCTTTCTTTAAAGGTTGGATGGACTTGCAAATGCACAAGTTGTGTTTTCTGCCAATACCAATAAAGCAGTCTTCTTGTAGCCAAAAATCTGAAAATGAGATGTAATAAATGCAGATAATATGCAACAGGGTGGTTAAATATGCAACAGAGCAACGTTAAGTAATTAAAGAAGACAATAGCAAGTAAAATTTGATTTTTTTTAAATTATTTATTTATTTTTAATTCTAAGTGGGCCAAGAATTTGTTGTTTGTTTGGTTTTTTTGTGGCGGGAGGAATAAAAGCCAGCAGTTTATATTAACTAGGATGCCTTGCACTTATTTAAAAAATAAATAAATAAATAAATAAAACTCTGT
>VVHJ01015157.1:66696-79400 GCA_015107715.1 Tylochromis polylepis | reverse complement strand
GAGGGACACCCAGCAGGGGGGTGGAACAGGACAGCCCTCTGCACGTCTAACGTCTGCCACTCAAGTAAGTTAATGATGCCACGTTCTTGGGCCAACCATCCCCCTGCTGAGTGTGAGAAAAGAGAGACAGAAATAGGCGACTGAGGGTGTTGTGTCTTGGCACATGGAAGTAGTGAGAAGAGGTGAGATGCTCTTGTGAGGTGAGGGGGGTGTGGCACATTGGTGAAAATTTAGGATCTGAGAACATTTATGACAGTCAACACCCCATTTGGCACTATTGAGTGATACATGAATGATACAGTATACCCCTCCTCTTTTTTTTTTCTCTTCTCAATTACATGGCTGTCTCCTGCCTTCATCAGCATGCTTTATCGAGTCAAGTTACTAATTAAGGTTTATGAGAACTTCTGCTAATTTTGTTACCAGTCAATCACAAGGTTGCTATTTGATTTTTCATAGCAAGAAGGGGGAACGCGATCAGCGTTTTTGGCTGCTGAGCAGAGCGAGCATCAATTTAAGGGATAAAGGAGAACTGGAGGAGGGGTGTGGGTTGAAGAGTTGCAAGATGCTGAGGGAAAGATAACCAAATCCAGTATAGCCCTTAGCAAATGTAAAAAAAAAAGTAAAAAAAAAAGTAAAAAAAACAAAACAATGGGCTGTTTAGGTTTAGTTTCACAAACTGTCTTTGTGGGGTAAATAAAACTTACTAAAGAACATCATAATACCTACATGAACTCAGTCAGCCATAGAGCTAGTAATAACAATCCATGATCCAGCAGCAATCAACTTTTGAGATTATACCGCTAATAACAGAACATGAGTAGGGCGTACTATAAGAATGAAAAAGCTGGCAGATGCTCATATCCTTTAATCTATAATTAAATTATCTGAGCTCTTCCTCCTCTGACACAGTAATAACCCTGCCTTCTTGAGCTATTTCTCCTTTCATACATCTCCCAATAACACTAGCATAACTGTATTAGCAGTGTATGCTAGAGATGCTCTCAAGACTGCCAAATGGACCTGAATGCAGCTCTGTTTTCAAGCCATGAGGTCAGATGATGGTCAATCAATGGGAGGTCACATCCAGACCTGGCCAAAGGTCAGCCTATCTGGACCCAAAGGTACAACGGGCCTATCAACCCCTTAACTGCTATGAATGGAACTAAATTATGTGGACAGCTCCCTTCTGCTTGGAGTCAGAGAACCTAATAAGAAGAGCAGTTTACCATATCCTTAAACTAATGTTTTATAATTAAAAAAATGAGAACAACAAGCTGACAGTATTTTAAATCATAGCTAATTTTTACCATTTAGTATTTTGTTTGTGTAGTTTTGTGTAAGGGAGGATAAGTAAATTACCAAAAACAGGCAATTAAACTAATAACACATTAGCTGCATAAATTATCAACCGACTAATTGCAGCTGTATCCCACTCAGCATGTTTTGAATAATACTGTTTTCCATAGCCTGCCCCTACAGCAACAGAAGCCTAGATCGATATTCATGAAGTGTCAGAGTTGCAGTTCATGTGTCTGTTCCACACAATCACCACAGGGACCTTCAAAAGAAAGATGGCAGCACAGCTAACATGTAAATTTCACAGTTAATGCCTGGGCATGGCTTATGTTGGCCAATTAAGCTGTTCTTTTCAGCTCCATTACAACGCTGTGTCTTGGGGTTCATTTTTCCCTTACTGTGCCATTTAGGGCTCAAATGGGCAAATGTTGACTGTGCCAGTTGGATGACAAAGGGGGAATTTGGAGTCTGTTACAGTGTGTGGGCACAGGCATGTGTGTGCTAGTGCATATGTGCCTTTACAAACCTTGCCTTGTGTATGAGAAACATCTATGTACCGTTGCTCCTGTGTGCCTTTGTGTGTGGAGGTCTAATTTGTGCATGAAACAGGAGAACACTAATGGCTTCTAAAGATCGGTGGAGTCAAATGAGCGTGCTCATCAGTTAGACACACACCCTTTGGTGATCACTTAGTGTCATTAGATTTCATTTCCTGTGGAATAAGAGGATCTTGGTAGATCCCAGACAAATCCCTGCAATCATAGCAACACTTCAGATGATTCACTGCCTTCATTTCTTCCTTACTGGGTGGCGAGTGCTGTTGCGTGCGGTATTATTACATTTAGACTGTTACACTAACAAGATTCATTCATTTCCACATTTTTTTACCAAACCAGGAAGCAAAGAGAAAAGACAACTAACCATCCAACCATTTGAACACACACACATACACACAGACACAGTGAAACAGAGACAAACTCATTCAGCACCTGCATGTTCGCTAATAGCTTTGCCCTGTACAGTGTAGAGCACAGGGGCCAGCAGCAAGAGGCACTGAGATAAGATTCTGCTTAGCATTTGAATAGAGAGTTCTGATTTCTATTCAGCTGGCCTTTGGCCATGCTAGTACTGAAGTGGTCTGGGCAAGTCTGTCTGGTGACTGGTCTCCACCGTGCCAGCAAATATGCAGGCTCATATCTGGCAATGTGCAACGTCTGTCAGTGTCCCGGTCTGTCTGTCTGTCTGTCCGTTTGGCTGGATCAGTGTCTGGCCGGTTAATAATCAGCCTGGCTAGCTGCTAATCATCCTCCCAGCTGCAGAAGCAGGTGGCCACACATACCACAGCTCCCAGTCTCATTCACCATGTGATGTCATTTCACTGCACCTGGTCATACTGCATTACATATAAATGAGCAAGACTGTTTTCCCCTGTGAAACCAAGTGTCTGTCCCTGAAGCGCAAAACCTTTGACATTTATTTCTCACTGGAGTAGATGGGCAGCTTGCTGTGGTGCATTGGTGGCTGGGTGAACGAATAACATTTCTGTGACTCATCCACACCTTGGCCAAACCTGGGACTGATCCCAGAGCAGTCACAGGCACAGGCAGCAGTTAGGACCCAATCCACATCAAAATGAGAAGCTATTAGCTCTGGAACACACAAGGTCACCTTCAAAACACACACAGCAGCTATGTAACTTCCTTTGCTGACATGTGCAATGGATGGAGCAGCACAGTCATGTAGGGGCCAAGCTGCAAAGTGGAAAGGAACCACAGCTGTTTTCGAAAGTACTCTCAAACATTTGATCTTGTCTCTCCTCACTTTTGAAAGTGACTAAAATACTTATAGTATCAGTTTCAAACAGCAGGAAAGGAAGTGAGTGAGGGAGGGAGTGGAAAAAGGGAAAGATAGCACAGAGAGAGGGAAAGAGAAGGAAAGAGATGGAGACAGCAGAGACTGGATGATTAGGTTTCAACGCTGGTCTGCAGCTGTTGAGGGCTCTAGGTGTCCCTTACAGCAAACGTAATCCAAGTGAAACACATTATCTGTCTACGCCATGGAGGGAAAAAAAAAAAAATCACAGTCATAACACATCCCGATCCTCAATAACTAGCGTGATGCAGAGGCAAACAAAGCTCTGTAACAGATCACTATTAAGAGCTGCAAAAAAGAACTAATAACTGCATAAACATATGAATTAATAATGAATACTATTCCAATGGTGATTGTTTTTCCCCTTAAAAACCACAAGGCTAGAAAAGCAATATACTATGAATACTGTGCTTCTTATGGTCAGTTTGCAGTATGTGGCCCATGTTTTCTCCTCCTCCCTTCCCCGGTCCGGTTCCTGTCTTTCTCCCACAGTTCAGTTAAGAATGTATTGAAGCTGAACTGCTGCATCTCCTACATTCCCCAAGGGCTACTTTAAGGAGGGAATGTCCTTAATGTTTGAACAACAAGAAAAACAGCCACAAAAGCCATTTACCTGAAGCATTTTTCAGTTTGCTTATGTACTTGTGTAAATGTACATGCGTACTTGTGTGTGCACAACAGTATTTAACCGGACATATCCATCAGAACACCAGTGTGCAAGTGTGACATACGTAGCCCAAAATAAACAGACTGAAATGTGGATCTAGCTGAGTCTTGACCCTTTCGCAAGATCAATCCCCAGCAGCATTGTGCACCCTGCAGTATTGGGTGATGGCATGCATGTATGTGAATAAATGTGTTTTTTAAGGGTGTGTATGAAAGTATAAGCAATAATGGACATTTGAACCAGGAGCTTGAACACAGAAAAAACACAGCACTTCACACACCAGAGCCTGAATCAATTTCGGCAACATTTGATTCAAACCTACAACAGCTAGTGACTGAACTTCAGCCCTTCATCCTGTCACCTCTTCCCTGGCTCCATATGATAGATTACCATCTCTGGCAGCCTCAGAGGGTCTTAGAGAGAAGGGAAGGTGGGTGGGGGAGGTCAGTTACGACAGGGATATATTCATCGGAAGGGAGCGCTAGGTTAAGGAATTATAGTATGACAGAGATCTGGGGTGGATAGGAGAGGGCAAAGGGGTTTTCAGGGGTCAGAGGATCCAATCCCGGCTGGACGCAATGGCAAGCCACCCTCAAAACGCAGTGGTCTACGGGGATTTAACTCAGGGTCACATTTTTGATTAATATTATTATCACTCACTTGTCCTTTTGCCCACTTGACAGCAAATAGAGTGGTATCACACATATTAATCTAAATCTGGTAAATGGCACACCTGTGCAACAAATTAAAATGGACTTAGAATTGGAAACCTCATGTGTTAGGTTATTAACACATAGGCACTGAAGACTAGATTAATAGAGTGATAAGGGTTTATTGTAGAAGAGATTTTGATGCTAAACATAACAATTTGCACAATGTACACAATTCACATAAACCTGAACCATCACTTAAAATGACAACAGAAAGCAAAGACCAATACAGTGAAGAAAGCAAGATCTTGTCACCCAGTCTGTGTTTTGAAGTTAATCAATAATCAGCCTGCAGACATATTTCAATAATATATAACTCAGTCTACATCTGAAACTGTCTGATGAGAATAAAAGATACCTGTCTAAAAGTGCTCACTTTCTACATTGCTGTCAGATTTGTGAAATTTATAAACTCTATATTAATGCAAAGATTCTTTTTTTTTTCCAGGTGAGCGAGCATCTGTGGTATGTAGCATGGGTGATGAGAGACATTGTGGAGCAAAGAGGACGAGGCAAAACACAGGCAGGCAGGGAGAAGAGACAAAGCAATAGACCTGCATTGTCAGAGCAGAGAGGCCATCAATAAAAGTGTCACTATGAAGGGAGAAAGAGGGAGAGTGTGAAGGCGCGAGAGCGGGGTATATAAAAGAAACACAACAAAACCTGATGCGACCGGTGCTTCATCTTGCTGGCCACTAATGGGCGTGAGAAGCGGCTGGTTCAGCACTCTTTGCTTGATGGCTCACTCCTCCGGTGACGGGCCATGGCATCCATGACGGAGCGCCACGCACTTACTTAATCCAGTTTGTACAATCAAAGGTGACATAACGGTATAAGTAGAGAGGTGAAGTTTGAAAGAAAAGGAGACAAAAAGACTGATAATAGGCTGAGAAAGATGGTCAAAGGTCATCCCAAAGTTGGATCTAAGTACTCCATCTCTTCGCCACCTACTCACCACATTCTCCATCTCTGTCTGCAGCTTTTGCCACACCTTTACATTACTGCCGTCGTGATTCAGCTACAATGTATGTGTGCGGTATTTCCCTTCTAGAGTACTGCTGTCGCTTCATCTAAAGGAAACACAGGCAATCTATTTCCCTAGGTGGAGCTGGGGAGGTCAGAGCTGGGACACAAAGCCCGCTGAGGAAAGTAAAAGTGCAGTCTCAGGGTGTGTGTGTGTGTGTGTGTGTGTGTGTGTGACAGTGAGGCTATTAGTGACCGCAGTGTATTCCTATGATTTATCTTCCTGTGAGACTTTCCAAATTTCTGTTCCATTTCTGCAGCCCGGCCTCTTTCCAAGCATGGCACAGGAGTTTGGTATCTGTAGGAACTCCTCATTTACTGTGACCATCTGTGACTGATAAAGGTGATACGATCAAGCTGCATGACGCTGTATATGGCTGGAAAACGCTACAGGCGTGCATCTAAATATGTGTGTGTGTGTGTGTGTGTGTATGAATAGAAAGGAAGATCTCTACAGAGGTCAGCAAACTCCAGCAGACACATTGAATCAGGGATTTTTTTTCCTCTCCAACACTATCAGGAGAAGATATGTTTCTCACGCTTGCCCTCTCTCCCCATCCCTCTTATCACAGGACAACATTCCCACTTTTTCTGCATGTAAGCTTTTTGCTTTTCTTCTGTCACATCACTGTTTGTTTCAGCTCAGACAACAGTAAGCTCCAGCAGGAAGTTTATTTAAATTACTTTTTTATATGAAAAATTTAATAAGCTAGAAAATGCTTTGGTGGTGTAACCAGCAGAATTGTGTTTATTTTATTTGTGTGAGCAACTGATCTTTTATTTATTGAGTAAGTTATTGAAAAACCAGACCAACTGTTTTAGATGGACCCCGAATTCTGTGTTTTACACATCTAAGAACATAAAGAAACAGACGCGTCAAGATGTGTGGTATGAATAAAACACTTAGATATTACACTTACAAATGAGAGTTTCTGAGACTGTGTTGTATTTCCTAACTATAGCATGCATCATTAATGTGCTGTAATGGTTGCGCTGTTGCTGTTTTCTTCATTACCCTTCATTATTTCTCAAGGACTCCCGCACAGATTAAACCTCAGTCTACTGGGGTTTATACAAGCATGAGGGCAGGTGTTTGTGAACATGTGTGTGTAAGTGCGTGAGTGTCTGTTGTTTGTGTGCACTTGTCACCCCGTTTTCTCATTTCTGAACTGGAATAATGAGTCCAGATGAGCTCAGCAGTGCAGCTCATCCTGACTCCCCACCTGGCTTGCTCCTTTTGGCCCATCCCTTTATTAGCTTCCCCCTCATGCTGGACACAACAGCAACAGCTTGGTAACCCTCCTCCTCTCTTCAACACTCGCACCTTTCCCAACTCAATTTTCCTGCTAATTACCTTGTTGTACGAGTACCAACTGCTACCTAACGATTCACTTAATTGCAGAAGTGGTACATTAGATGATATCAAAGGACCTTTTTAAAAGTCATCCAATCCCATTCCAAGCGGCATTTAGAACCAACCCAAGACATCTGTTTCATTTCAGTGTCATTTGCATTTTTAAAGGTTAAAACTGAACAAAGCTGCAAAGGTATACATCTAAAACTCATTTTTTTGGTCTTCATTTATATGTGGTGACTCTCCCCTGATGATTACATACAGTTAATACGCAAGTAGACGTGTCAGAAGGCCCATATCACAGTTGGCACTCAATTAAAAGTGATATGTGCAAGTTTCAGGTGGATGTAGTATGCGTCATGCACCTGAAAAGATAGGGCTAATTAACGTTTTCCTTGGGATCCTATTGCCCCAGGTGTGCCTTGTCACACTTACATATACACAGATACTTGCAGTGCTAGCAATTTATTCAGCAGCGATGGCTGCAGCTTGCATTTCTGACACAGGCTTCACAATGATTTATGAACCTGCTCATTGACCTAGTTTATCCTGAAAAGAGAAAAGGGGCACATTCTCTTATATGCAGTATATCCCATATTGCTGGCCTGGAGTCAGTTTTGAAGAGGAGTAAGATTACAAGGCAGGCTGCTCCGATACCCTCTAGGCAACACATTTACAAGTTCTCTTATCTTCTGAAGTACAGGACAGTGAACAACAGCTATAATGAAATCTCTCCCCAAATGCAGCAGAGTGATGTCTGGGCATTATCCCCACACTCTGCACATGCACCATGGAGCTAGATAACACAAAGCAGCTCCTAGAGTTCATGTTCTTGTCCATCTATTTGTGCTCAACATCCAACACTTAAAGGAGACAAGGTTGCAGACCTAAGCCCAGTAAAGGCACAAGTGCCCCTGCCCACTCGGGCCCACATTAATAATGCACTGGCACCTCTTGGAGGGCTCTTCCCCCTTTGCCTCTTCACTCCACATTTCCTCCTCTAAAAGAGAGAGTGGTGAGTCCGGCCCAGCTTGATGCCTGGCATGCAGCAGCGCTACTCTGTTCAGTGGACACAGAGTTCAATCTGTTTCAGAACTGCAATTCAATTATCTCACCAGGGTCCTGTTCAACCACTCGTGAATGGAAGGGGGGCAAAGGTGCGTTCAATACAATGGAGGGGGAGATCGAGGCAGGGGATGGGGGAGGTTTGGGGGGAGGTTACAAGACATATCATAAACACAAATCCAGTTCAACATGGATATAGATTTAAATGGTGCTTTTTCTTGCGAGATTAGCTTTGGCTTTACAATCACTGGACGGATGTCAGGACCTGATAAAGCTAATCACTGCTGTAAAGCGAATGCAGAGGGATTTAGCACATCACCACCACCCCCGCCCCCGCAGCCCCCTGAAGACCTGGCTGTGAAAGAAAACTGAGAAAGCCCAGGGCCCAAAACAGACCAGGCATGGAGTGTGCTGCACAGTGCCCCTCCCTCTTCGTCAGGCTCTATGATACCCTTATCTCAGTAAAAATTAAACACACAGAGGAAATACGCTGCGAAATGGGCACTTTTTTTTTTTCCTTTTTAATCACAGAGGTCAAATTTATAATCATCACTTTGTAGATGTCAACAAATACCTAAAGTTTACTGAAAAGGAACATAATTATTTGGTCATCTAATCACATTTAAAAGACCAAAAATAGTCTATACTTAAGAGATGGAAAACGATAGTGCACTCTAACCATGACAAAACTACTATAGCAAATGACACTGAAGCTCTCCACTGTTTCTGACCATTCTGATACCTTAAGCCAGAAACTTGATTAGCTCAGAAAGAAATGCTGCCAATCAGCTTCAAGAAATTCTTCCTCGAGATCCTTAGGATTACCTACAGTATCATTAGAATTGAAAAAAATAATACGTCTCCAGATAATACACTACCGGAATATTTAAACATCTCTTTCCCTCTCCTCACCTCTTCCATTTTCTTCAACATGCCTCTGAGGGCTTTGATCTCCTACTATTAAAATAATTCATATCAAAATTACCCTACTTTAACAAAAAGTCACATTTGTGCACCATCACACTGTAATCAAGTAACACAGTAAATGACTGTCGAACAGAGCCTTTTCCTGCACCCACACTCCATCTTTGTCAGGCCACCACTGCTGTCATTCTCAAACTGCTATGTCTCATACAGGCTCAGCCAATATGCTGTCACTATAATGAATACTCAAGTCAGCTTATTTCACATGTTTTCAAAGTTGGTCCTTGTTAAGCGTTTTACAGCAGACGTAAAATAAACCAAAATCCAATTAGAAGTCTTATTATAGAGTCCATTGTCATTTAAAAAGTAAAGACCTCAAGGTACTGAATGAAAAATTCAGTGGGTTCTTTTTTTTAGCCAGTAGTGTTGTCTTATGATGGTGTATTGTATAGATTACTTTACACCATCTTTTTTTTTATACCTAAAAAGTGTATAGAGCTATACAAACATGTCCAGTTCTGTGCCCTTTGTAGCCTCTACGCTGAACCTCACTCTCAAACCTGGCATCAATGTTAATACCCATCAGATGTGCGTTCATATTTCTTCACCTAGATCTGCTCTTCCCTCCTGCCCTAGTGACCCCTCACCTTTAAGCCATTCAAGTAGTCAATGCCTCTATTCAACCCCCTCTGCTCCTCAGTCCATATTACATGAGAAAGAAAGAGCGCGAGACCACGAGAAAGAGAGCGAGAGAGAGAGAGAGAAAGAATACTGGGGAAGAAAGGCTAAGAAACCGTGTTAGAAGGAAAAAATAAAATAATCTAGAGGGTTCATCAATTTTTCATGAATTTTCATTTAGAGTGGGAGAGGCCTCTTACAGCAATCGATAGATCAAGCTGCTGTCACACAGTTAGCACATGGGGGCCACTGGAAGGCCCTCGGGAAGGCAGGGCAGTGGATCAGAAGCAGAGACCAACCCCCTCCAACCCATTTCCTAAGGATCAAAAACTGACTATGATTTTTACTGTCATCACCTCAGAAATACAATTACAGGCAGAGGATGTTGTTCCTGCTCTCTTTTGTTTAAAAATCTACAACATTTGATTTCCAATTTTTGGTTGTTTTACATTATCTAAGGAGTCAAGCTCAACATTTTGAGAGATTGCCTAAAGTTTGTCACTGTCATGATAAGAATTCTACTCTTCCACAACATAAGGACATAGGGACTTTCCACTCCACCTTATGGGCATTTTGAGGTGCCTGGGAGTGGCCGTATAGGAAGCCCATCCTGAGACTGCTGGGGGGTAGGCTCATCTTCAAAGGTAATTCGATCCACAGCTCAGGTTATGCCTGTCACCATTCACCAACAGACTTCACAAGGCCTGTGCTAAATGTCCATCACAAGCTGTGCTTGTCATTCGACCCCCACTCACCTGCGAGAGAGCCATGTCAGCCATGCCATCATGTTCCCATCATAAAGCCTCCCAGCAGCTTTACATACATACTCCAAGCCATATACTCAAGATCAATATATATCTCTTGGGCTTGGATGAAATTTATCAAGTGCATGGAGGAAAACAAAAAAACTCATTATCCAAAACTCCCACCAATAAGCCACACTGTGAGGTTGTTATAGGGTTTAAGTGGCTCTTTTAGACCAGCAGGAAATTAGTATTGGTTGTAAACGGAGAAAAGAAAAATTAAATTAACTAAAAATAGTGCCAGAAATTGTTGACTTGTTTACTTTAAGTACCTACAGTAGAGACAATGCTTCAATGCTTGATTAGACAGAAAATGTATTCTGAATGTGCTGAATGCAAATCCAGTCTTCCCATCAGTAAGCAGTGAGATCAGGATTTCTCGTTATCTGTCATTATATGAGCAGAATCATGTTGATCTCCAGCAAAGAGGAGAAGTGAAGCAAATGAGAGAGTCTCTTGACTTACATGCTACTTCCAAGGATGCATTGCGGCTCACAGCTTCTCCCAGGTAGTTTCGGGCCACGCAGACATAGGCTCCCTCATCTGGTTTGCTCCGTCGTCCATGAACGATGCGAAGGAAGAAAAGCGAGCCGCTGGGCAGCAGCATACGGTGGGAACGTGGGTCATCTTTGTCCGTTTCCACCCGCTCTCCATCCTTGTACCACTCCACTGTCGGGGTTGGCCGCCCCTCTGCTTTACAGTTGAGAGTGGCGGGCTCCCCTTTGGATACGATCAGGTCAGAGGGGTGCTCCACAATCCGGGGTGGGGAGTCCTCCTGGCGCAGACGGGATCCTGAAGAGAAAAGGTAAGATCGAATGAATCATGCATGTTTTCTGTTCAGTGACATTATTATATAAGCTTTGTAAAGTCAAGAAAATCTTTCATAACAAACAACAGAAAAATTGTGGGAAGACGGGGTTTTAATTAATAAACACAACCCACAGCAACAAAATAAATAAGTTGTCTGGCTCAGGAAGACCGACCTCTGCCCAGAACAAGAGCTATGTGGTGTAGCTCTGAAGGTATCAATTGACAACTTTTACTCTTGAAGAAGAAAAATATATAAACAGGTGGCACAGTGAAAGCAGATATTAGCACTGTTGTTTCTCAGCAAAGGGGTCCTGGGTTTGAACCCACTGGTCAGCTGTGGCCTTTTACCCAGTGCCCACTGGGTACCCCCTTTTTCCTCCCACAGTCCAAAGAAATGCATGCTAGGTTAACTGAGGATTTTAAATTGTTTGTAAGTGTGAAGGTCTCGTGAACGATTGTCTGCTTCCATGTGCTGGCCCCTTATATTGACTGGCGACCTGTCATTCTGCATCTTGCCCCTGACAGCTGGGATAGGCTCCAGTGCCCATGTGACCCTGCATTGGAAAAGCGATTGAGAAAATTGATGGACATATATAATTCAATGTTAAGTGTCCCATAAACAACACAAACAAATAGTAACCACCAGAAAAAAAAACAAAAAAAACTCTGGTAATCCACTTTTTCGAATAAAAAGTAAACTCACGTTATTATATACTGGAAAAGAAGGACAACAGAACTACTACTTTCTGTGTAATGACCCACTATCCACTATGATCCACTGTGTTCTGCTGAGTTGATTTGGCAGCCTATAAATAATTTACTAATGCAGTTACTACTCACTAAGTGACATCTAAAACCATCAAGCTACAATTCCACTCAATACCAATAGATATATATTAAAAAAAAAAAGAAAAAAAAGGTTGGGGAAAAAAAATAGCTGATTTCGTATCTACATTTAAACCCCCAAAATTTGATTCACATTGATAAAAAAAAAAAACAGATGACAAAAGCAATTCTGTTTTTGCCATCTTTCTTGCTGCCTGGACCCAGATAGCAGTGGGATGTGCCTTCATATATCTGACTAAAATTCATGTGACCAAATCTTGGGACAGAAGCTTGTAATAAAAACCTATTAAAGCTTTTAATAACGATTACAGGTTAGTAAAAAAAAAGAAATTCTATCTGCTCTTCTCAGCCCATGCAAGGGCTTGAGAGTAATAGAACCTATGGGTAAACAGTAAATGAAGGCATGCAGTTAGCTTACACACATAGACCCACATTATACTGTTTATCTGCACTGTAGATTTGGTTTTCAGCAAAAGTCAGGAAAAGTGGGAGTTCACTACGCAAAAAGCAGGCATGTGATGTGAATATGAATGTTGGGGTCCAGACTAATGTCAAATGCTAATCCCCTGAGGTTGAAAACCTTGGCCCACTCCTTTTCATTAGAGCTTACAGTGGGTAAGCTTTTGGAGCCTGGCAGTTAAGATAATGCTCCT
>VVHJ01015157.1:35190-66676 GCA_015107715.1 Tylochromis polylepis | reverse complement strand
GCTCCTCGAGTCAGAGTGCACTGTGTGTCTGTGACCAGGTCTTACCCATGGTGATAAGAGACTGTAGGACACACAAACACGCGCACACACACTTATATCACGGAAGCCATGGGAACCATGCGACAATCAAACAGTCTGATCCAGCAATCAAAGATGCAGCAAAGAGAATGGGGAATGAGGCACAGTTTTCCAACAACCCTTTTTTCTTTTGAACCATTCAATACCTCATCAATAACTCTGCTTCAGTTGACAGCTAAACGTTAACCCTCAGTGTTGCCTTAAGTTAAGAGCTCAGCTCTTTGTCTTAAAATGAGCTGTTGCAGGTGTGCATGTGATTGAGCCAAGTTGATGATTGTGCCCTTCCCTGGGGGCAGTACAGTGGGGTAACAGAATGATGCCTGCTGCACAGAAGTGCAGTATAGCACATATGCCTTTGTGCTTATGTAAGGGGTAATTTGAACACAGGATGCAAGCATAACAGTAGTGGTTCTAGCTCTTTGTTTGGCTGGGTTTTGCACATCCCACCAGCCGTTACACTTCAACCTCCCAGGGGAAACCAGGACAAGCTGTACCGAGGTCTTTTCTCCTCATGAGTCTACAGGCAAAGGGACAAGAGCCAGCAGAAACCTGCTGGTCAGCATAAAATCCACTTCAAAGACCAAGTGTGGTGGATGTGTGTACATATGTACACATACAAAGACACAAAACACACAGATTTAGTCTGGAAATGTGCACTAGTCCACCAAATGTCAGGAATCGGGGATCAGATAGGGACATATTGACTCCTGAACAGGAGGCAGTCTGTTCTCTCTTCTCCCTAATTTGGGCTAATTCCCTCCATTTCCCTGTCATTGATTAGTGATCAGGCCTGGTGTCTTGCACTAACTGGGGCCACAGACAGGGATCTGTAGTAGAGGGGTGGGTAATATTCTGTCCCCAGAGTCCATGATCTAATCTCGTTGGTATTATGTGGAAAACTGAAGCGGTATAACTGGTGTTTGGAACAGAAATCTAACATATTTTGCTTGCTATCTTTTTCACCGAAAGTAGGGAACAATAACCTAGCCAGCAGCCAATTTTCCCGTCACAGAGAGGGCAAAGAGCAAGTTTGTATTCTGGCAATAAGTGACTTAATAGATTAAGCAGTAATTAACACTGTGACATTGATAAATGGAGGGCAAGATAAAGGACAGACATGTAGACCCCCTTCTCCCTCAGATCCAGTGTCAAACGCATATTCATTCTTATCTCATTGGAGCATCTGCTTCCCCAATAATCCACAAATCTTGCAGTGGCTTTCCACTAAGGCCAATGGACATGCACTAAACTGCAGTGACTCCATTCGATTTCTATCAGTCTAATTTCTTTGAATCCAATTTGTATTCCAATCTACTGCTTTCTAATCACTTAAACCTTGAGTCTCCATCTGGTCTCCTCTTTCCTGTGGAAATGAACACAGCAGATGCCTCTACAATTGTCCTTTCACTGCCAAAAAAAAAGCTAAGCTGGGTGCACAGAAGGCCAGACGTGACTGGTCAGTGTCCTTCCTGAGTCAGGTGTAGAGGTTAAAAGCACATCCATATGCTGTGGAATATGGTTTAAAAATGACCCATTAATCTCAATACTGGAAAACTTCAACACGTAAACCGTGTCTGCAGTTTCACTTTGAAAAGTGCAAACAAAAGATACACTCACTTAAGCGAGTGCCTGATCATGGCTATATCACCTGCATGGGACAGCAAGCTCATAAATCACTTCACGCTCTGCTTCGGTGTAAAGTCCAGTTCACCGTTAAGTTTTTTTGAACACTTAAGTGAGTGTATCTTTTACAGCCATCATGCGGCTTCCATGAACAAGGGATGTCCCTGAATGTGCACTGTCCAAAAATATCAAATTAAAAAACTTTATATACATTCCCACTGCTGAGCCATCAGACCTAGCTCCTCACAGGAGCGAAAGTCAATTTTCAGCTTCCTATTGGGCCCCTTTTCCCACTCTCTTTACGGTAAATGGGCTTTCTGTTGCCCTTTTAATGTGATCATTGGTGCTGTGCAATCAAGTGCTCTCTGAGCTGAGGCGAGTGCACTTCACTGGGTCTCAGGGCACACGCTCCAATCAAAATGCTGTGTTTCCCCCTGTCTGCAATAATACCACCATTACTTTTCACCACTTCTGTGCAGTCATCCACTTTTGGAGAAAGGTAGGAACCAAAGAACAAACAAACAAGCACACAGACAGGGAATGAAATCAGAGAGGGATTACTGAACCAGAAGCTGATTCTTTTCTGCCTTTTTTCTTCCCGTCTACTTATGTCAGCTTCACTGAAATGGATGCAATTTCGCTGTGCTGTTATCCAAGAATTGTGCAGTATTTGAGCACCCGCTTTTCTCCCGCTATAGTGTTTCAACCAATATGTGACATTAGCATTAAACTATAACTGAAAAACATATAGGTTAAACAGACTCAGATGGGAAACATTTGTCATTTAAATCCGAGATTAAAAAAAAACTGCTTAACTAGAACTCATTCTCCTGCATTACCACTGACCACACACCTACAACTGATCTTTTCTGTTATCTTTGTCACATATTTATTCATGTGTGCAACAGAAGGTCAGGCCTTTGATGATCTTTTTGTAATTATTTTTATTAGCTCCCAGGAGAAATTCTCCCACCAACCAAATCAATACACACACACCAGTCATAGGAAGAGCACCAAAGGAAGGGCTCCCCAAAGAGATATTAATTATTCTACCAACAGATGCATGCTGATCAGAGGTAACTAATGGCAACCCCAGACCAAGGCAAAAAGTTCTGGTCACCAAAGCGCCATAAAACATCAAACACGAAAAACCAAGGTCCAGGCCAGGAATGCAGTAATGCTATAATGTGGATAGTGAAAAGGCAGAGACATTTCGGGCAGAAAGTGCTGAAACCCAGCGGACTGAGTGAATATAAAATTGTCCAAAAAAAAAAAAAAAGAAAGAAAGAAAACCTCAAAGAATTTTCAGAAGGAATGAATTATGCATTAGATCCATGTTGTCCAATCTGAAGTATACCCTCCCTCTGCCTCCCACTTCTCCCAACTCTCTCCACTTCTCTTCAACCTCCCACTCAATCTCCTTCTCTCTATGCATCTCCGCCTCTACCTCCCCATATCTCTCTGTCCATTTCACTTGCTCCCTGTCCTGTTACATGCTGTCCTCACTGTGAGGGTGACCGAGTCATATCCGTCATGTCATCAAAGGGGAAATGTGATAGAGCAGCAGGGGGAAACTGGTGATGGTGAAAGACGGATGTTACTGGCCCTCCACGCCTCAGCACTGGCCCTGCCGTGACACTTGAAAACAGCCCATTCTGCACCCGAAATTCATCTTCTTTATGCCAAGCTGTCAGTGGCGTCACAGCGCATGAGCGCCAGTATACTCCAGTACCAGACAAACAGCCCATCTCAGTGAGGTGTCACTGGAGACATCCTGCTGTATCTGCTGGAGTCCAGCCCAGTCCAGTGCATCCGGCCAGCCACTCGATACAGCAGAATCCTCAAACTGAAGACACAGAGTGAAATGAAGAGTGTTCACAGGTGCAGAGCAGATTCCTCCGCTTCATCTTCTGTTTCAAGAGAGGGAGGGGTTTCAACTAGGTAACTGGCTCACATGATAGAGTCTGTTCCACCTCAGTGCTCCACATACTGCTCCTCTCTTCTCCTGCTAGGATCCATACTTTGAAAGCAAACACAGGGGTAATTCTATGAGCTGCTCTAAACCCCTCAATGCATCCATGCTTGCCTCTAACAAATATCAGATAGAATTCCATTCTGAGTGTATTTCAGGCAGTGTCGAGATGGGGTCAAATTGACATTGCATCCATGTATTTACTCTCTCCCCCATGCAGATGGAATATATAAATAGATAACTGTGGGAAACAGAATATCTGATTTTGCTGCAAAGGGCTGATTCACATAGCTTGTATTTCAAGGAGTTTCAACCTTGTTTTTCCCTCATTCTTACTCTCCACCCTACTATCAGTAGCCATGCACAGAAAAGGCGATGCTATCACTTTTTCAGCACTTGCCTCGTTTCAAAAGAGCGGAGATCGCTGACTTGCAACAAGATACTAAAGGAGGAAGAGCAGGATAATGTAAAAACAGTTAAGACTGCTTTATTGTAAAGGGAAAAGTGTTGACAAGCGTGCTGCTTCCTCTCTTTGTATGGACTGATTAGTACAAGGAGTATAGCGCTAGCTCTGTGGGGCTGTCAGGCCACTGGTAGGGATACTAAACTGCGTGATGCAGATTAAATGATTTCCGATTCCTGGGCCAGTGAAGCATGTAGCTCACTGCATCACCCCACCTTTTTCAAACCTCTCTTTTTTTCCTGCAGATCCTTTTGAAGAGCCTCTGCTCCACCATTTGATTGTCGGCCTTCGCGTTGCACCATGACAGTAACCTTGATATTAAAGTTGTGTGCTTGGAAACTCAACGATTTCAATCCCAGCCAAGTAATAAACATTTTAGAGGTGAAATTTTATGATTCACAGTCTCCCCTTCCTATTCCACTACAAAGAATCCCTTACAGTTAAGGTAATGTTCACTTGCTCCAGTCATGCAATGATCATCAGTAATAAGCTATTGTAATAGAGTCCAATTGTCCTTGGTCATTTTAATCTCTGTAAATGTTCTATAAATTAGATAAGAAAGCAGCAGTGTTTAGATGTCTTTTCATGGTATGGTGGTGTGTGCAGAGTGCGTGTAATTGTAAAGACAGCTGGCTCAAAATCACTTTCAAGTGTTAACAGAAATTTTAAAAAATATATAGATTTTTATAAAATGTGGAGGGGGATAGGCAAGGCTTTTGGGTGTCCGTGACACATGGTGTTGAGAGGTGACTGTATAATTGGAGGTATGCAGTAGGTGGACTGACTAATCCTAAATAGACTTATTTAGCCAACTACAGTTAGGTGGGGAGATACTGACGCACTTTTCATAAAGCACTCAAAATAATAAGCTATTCAAATAAGGGAAACCTTAATTTAGCTTAAAATTCAGTGGAGTTTTTCAGGAGAAAACAAAAAGGTCAAAGCCAGGCATGTGACGTAATCAGAAACTGCTATCTAATCACATTCAGCTGAGTCCTCTTCAGGAGCAGCATATATGTATGTCACACAGAGACATCAGGTAGATATCAATTAAATAACCAACCTGAGCCTCCTATGTAAGCGCACAAACAAAAAATAAACATTTTCTCAAAATTCATGATATTATTTCACAGGCCAGAGGTCAAACCCAAAAACTTTCTATAGGATTTCTTACCTAAGTTATAAGGAAAAAAACAAAGGAAAAATGCAAACACACTGGTCCTCCCTGCATGTCAAGCACTCCAGTGCGCCTTAGATATGCTTAAGTCCAGATGGGAACATGAAAAATAAGAGCTATAACCACACCATCCAACCGATAAACTCTTAAAGCAGAGCACTGGCTCTGATACTGTCCTTTTTTTAAGGTGCAGCCAAGCAAGTCAGAATTAGATTTATTAAATTTTTATACCACAAGACATTAAGTGTGGTCTTGCTTTGGGATACAGGGTCAAGGGTGCCAGCAGTAAGTGGAAGAGGACTCATTCAGTTTACTGAGGCCCATGTATCCACGCTAACACAAAACAAGACTTTGATGGTTATTAATAGTGTTTCCAAAACACATTTACTCACACACTCCTACAGCAGTTCATAATTCTGGAGCTGGCTCTGTGTTGCAGAGCCTCTCAATGACAAATGCCCGGGAGCAGCTATGCAGAAAAAAAAAAAGAAAAAAAAAATCACCACCATCCTGAAAGTGAAAGTGGAGAGTTCAAATGTTCAAGGATGTGATTAGAGCTTTTGTCCTCTTCACCGAAACGGTTGTGACACTTGGCTGATGCCACGTTCCACACTGAAACTTCAACCACAAAGCCAGTCTCACCAGGAGTCATTATATACAGTAAATCAACTCGCCCCGGGTCACGGTGACTTGGTTTACAAAGCAGTGGGGTGCCATTTTTTTTCTTTTCCCAGCAAGGACACAACAAGAACAGGTTCCTACAGTACTGACAGAGAGATGTGTGCATTTTTCATTTGTGCATCATCAAAAGTTATAGCCTCTGCTCTGAAACACCACTCTAATGAGGTGATGGTCTGTAGTCAGCAGTCTATGTATTTCTGAAGGTTTTTATCCTCTAGTTAGCTACAGGTAAGAAAAGCTGGATAGCTGTCATGGCTAGGTGATCCATAGACCGAGCAGGAGATGAAGACGGTGGAACAAGACACTTATTCAGTGGCTCCACCACTCTGAGCGGCATTACAGCTGTGCTGGACTACTGCTGCACATGATGGATGTGCGCTTGAGTGTCGTACTCTGGCTGTCCATCTTCATACGTCTTGCACTGCGAGACAGCTCATGCATTTTTATCACCAGACCTGACCTCATCTTTAAAACACTGGTGAGATACTCAGCTCAGGTACAACTGTCACACAAACTCTTGACAGTGAAGAACAATGTTTGTTTCTGGCTTAAAATGCAGAAATTAAAAACACATACATCCACTAAAGTTTGATGTGAAATATAACAGCATGTACCAAATCCCCCACCAAAACTTGTAATTGTGCATGCTTTCTTCTTACTTTATCCTCCTGCAATCACTTTATGTTTGCCAGTATAGATTTGTATGGTCTATGAGTTTATGGTGCATCTGTGTTTGTGTGTGTGTGTAGGGGGGCTTTATCCTATGAGCATGGATTATACAGTTCCATGTACTTCCGTGAGTCATTCAACCTTGACATCCCTTCCTCCTATCCGAAGGTTGCCGCGAGACAGCCAAACAGAGGGCAGGGTGAGGGCAACAGGACACAGAGTAAATAGATGCTTTTCCCAAACACAACATTTCAGCACAGCTTGCAACATGAAAACACAGATAAGACAAACGCCCAGTCCCTTCCATGTTTACATCACCACAAGCTTCTGTTATACTCGGTCTTTATGTCATGTTGTTTTGGCGTGCTCTTACGACAGTTAAATTTTGCATGATAGGACCGCTCATCACGTCCACAGTGAAACTGAGTAACACATCCTACACACAGATGATCTGGGTTGTAACCGATGGCCGAGTATGTAACGTTGATCATTAAATCATGTGGGATTATATAACAGCACCTTTATTTTCTGTTGGCCCCCTTAGAACTTTTAATCTGCTGTTTGTGAAACAAAGACGATGACAGAACAGACTCAGGCTTGTATCTGTGCTCTGGGGCCCAGGCGGTAAGCACAGGTGTGTATTCTATAAGTACAGGTGTGTGAGACAGGTGAAGGCCCTTACCACTTGTTTTACCTGCTTTAGTCATCTCTATTCATCATATCACTCCTCCCCCACCCCAGCCTGAACACACTCCCACTATATACTGCTATCACAGGTGTACAGCGAACTCCTCATTGTTTGAATTCCACCCTCATTGACACTGCCACTGATGGGATACCTGAGCAATGACAGTATGTGTGTACGTGAGATACAGGGGGAAGGACAAGGCCGGGGATATCTGAAAATATATACTGTGGGAGGAAAGATACTGGCTGTCTAACTAAGTGTTAAACCTCTACTTGGTCCAGTTGTAATCTCTCAGTTATTTTGTCTTTTTCTCTGTACAATTCCGCTCTGTAAATGTCAGGGGTATGCTTGACTGGGGCTTAATAAAGCGGAGGTAAAACAGGGAAAAGTGGCATTACCTTCCCTCCATTTTGCTAGTCTTAGAGGAAAACCAGCCATGTGCATTGTCTGATGCTGACATTTTCTCTCCCACATCTGCACTATGAAAATGTAAAGACACTACCTATTGCGTTTCAAGAATTTAAAACAGCTGTGAATCCTCTTATATCTGAGTGATCACACGGCAGTACTTTGGTGACTTACAAGAATTATAGAGAGCTCAAACTTTACTTAATGTGTGAAGTGATCGCTGTTGAAACACGATCCACGGAGTAGCCAGACTTGGCTGTTAAAATATCATAGGAGATGACGTGCCAACGTTACCGGCCAAGTAACACTTATCACTTAAATGGCACAAAAGGACCAGGAAGCTGATTTTTACCGGACAAGTGCTCGCCGCATCCTATTTCCTCGTTCCCTATTCGGTCACTTTGTATTATGATCACCAGCTTCAGTCTTATTGTCTTAACTCATTTTTGATGTTAATCAGAGAATAAACACTAGCGCTCCATGGCGAAGAGCAAGGCGACTTCCTTGACAGTGATGAGACTACAGGAGACAGTAGAGAGGGGACTTTCCTGTACATTTCAGATGAAGGCTCATCATCACAGCAACCCCATTCCAGCAAATGAACTGCAATTACAATAACACTGCCTAAACACTGCCAGCTCGAGCAGAACAATCACATTTGGGGCACGAACCGCTATGGCTCTTACACAATGACCTCAGCCTGCCTCATCATTCACCTAGACTATTTTAATCTGGGCTTACTTTCCATTATAGGCCAGCACTATAAACCTCTCTCATTTAATCATAACCATCAACAGAGCTGTTAGTTTGCAGTGTTCTTTGGTAATAAAGCATCAGCCTTACAATTTATCTTTAAAAGATTGTATTGTTAAACCACTCTTCTCTCAGTCTTTAGATTTGATTGCACCCATTCTGTCCCGTACTCCTTTCCATAACACACACACACACACACACACACACACACACACACACACACACACACACACACTCTCCTGGTTTGAGTTTCTCTTGACTCAGCGTTAGTGAAGCCCCAACCCCACCGATGAATCAAAAACTACACACTATCCACAGCAATGACCCCATCCCCGAGCAGCCATCTCTGCAGCCTCCTTGACATATTTAAGTTGGTCCATATTTCAGCACCTCTTGGTGTATCACCCAGAATGAATGTGATGTCACCAGCTCCTACATCAGACAGAGGCATGCAGGAGATCTCAAAATAGCAAAGGGTCAGGAGTGCATGTCCACTATGCAAAGCATGTTCTAAACCAGCTTCAAAAGCAGCACAGCTTTTGGCAAGTGACAAACCTTTCACTAAGATAACAAAAACAGCTGTGGACATGTGTATTCCTGGAAGTATAACTTACTGCAGTGAGCCTGTTTCATAGAAGAAGGGAAAAAAAACCCACTGTGGTAAAACTGTTTTCAGATGCACAACTTGTCTCGGGTCACTAAATGTCTTCCAACTCCAACTTGCCAACAACAGCCAACACACATCCAATTTCTCCACCTATTCCCTCCCAGTATCAATCCTCTCCTGCACACTAGCAGTATTAATCACAGCACACTAAACAGTGACTGACGCCATTCACAAGTCTTGGCTTTGTTCGCTATGCAGCCCAGTGAATACAACTCCAGGCCTTTTTGTCTGCCCAAGTGGACTCTTAGTGGAAGCTCCTCCCTCTCCAAGGACCCTAAGATTACCTCTTAAAAGGCTGGGTGATGGGTGAGTTCTGCTGGGATGGAGAAGGAGAGCAAGAAAGAGGGGGGAGGAGGGTGACAGGCAAATGATTGGGAAGATCCACTGCTCCCTGGGAGATGTGCTCCCTCTCTCTTTCTGTCCAGCTAGCAATGCCATCAGCTACTGCTTAGCAACCAGTGGCTGAACAGAGTAAAACACACCAAAAAAGGCAAAAGGAAAGAAAAAAATTTCAATTCCAAGAAGAAAGGAGACTTGATTTGCAAACTCCTAAACGTGGACACTGAACTAAGACGCTTCAGAACCACAACTTGCAGCTGTGAGGAACAAAAGCGTGGGTTGACAGGCAAAAGAAAAGAAAAAATGGGACCTTACAGACTCTTGCATTCAGGGGCAACAAAAAAAAAAAAAACTGGTTCACATACGGATAAGCTGAGCAAACAATGCATTACAAACATATGTATGAATCATCACTCATGTATGATGATATAATGTCCCAGCACGAGACTCGTCAGAAGTATTCTTTTCTCATTCTTTGATTATGAGCCTCTGTCTGTGCAGACTGTGTGCAAGACGACTGAAAAAAAAGGTGTGTCCTTTTCAAAAGAAGCACTAAAATGAAAGCAGACCACAGAATTTGAAGGTAATACATTTTAATAGGAGTTTGCATGTTCTCCCCGTGTTTGCGTGGGTTCACTCCGGGTACTCCGGCTTCCTCCCACAATCCAAAGACATGCAGTTAGTGGGGATAGGTTAACTGGAAACTCTAAATTGCCCATAGGTGTGAGTGCGGGTATGAATGTGAGTGCGAATGGTTGTCTGTCTATATGTGTTAGCCCTGCGACAGACTGGCGACCTGTCCAGGGTGTACCCTGCCTCTCGCCCTAAGACAGCTGGGATAGGCTCCAGCCCCCCGCGACCCTGAAAAGGATAAGCGGTAGAGAATGGATGGATGGATGGAATACATTTTAATACCGATGATCATTTCGCCAGTCACAGGTTGGACACATTCCAATCACAATTTCCGTCACCTAAGCTGTCCTATTTTGATGATTGCTGTGAGTCATTACATTAACTCTCTAGCTGAAGCTGTTTTAATTCCTCTATTAAACTAGTTCCCTTGTAGGCCAGAGAATCCCGAGAAGCTTGTAATATAAAGATGCTGACTGGGCACTCAGTGGCAGACTGGATCAAGAGGGCAGGAGCTTTTGGCTGCAGAAATGAATCAATCTTGTCTGTAATCCACATCATCATTAAACATTAATCAAACAAATGGAAATAATAAACTGTGGCACTGTTCCAGATTTGGTTTAAGTCAGCTTACACCATAATGCACAACCACAGCTCTGAAATCCTAAAGCACAGAAACCACGCCATGTAGTGCAGAGCGCAGACGCTGAGTATTGTACAATCATAGCACATTTAAGAAGCAGGCCAATGACCCTCAAATCTACAGAGCAGAACTAGGCTACTGTCTCTACTGAACTAGTACTACTTCCACTTATACCACATCGAATCTCATATGTTTGATATGTTCTTTATTTTCCTTTACCAAACGGGTCTCGCTCACCTCTGCATTGGAAATACCTGTAGCTGCTGTGACAGAACCTGGAAATCATTTATATTCAGCTTTCTCTAATACATGTGTCACAGTCAGAAGTGTTTCAAAACACATTTAAGGTGTTCTGTCATGGTATGAGCTATGATTCTGTATTATATTGACCAGCTTTTCCTCATCTGTTGCATATAGAAAGAAAATAAATCTAATCTTTGATCTGATTTTAACCTCTTGGGAGGAGCTTTTTGTTGGTTTCAAGCATTTCTTCGTTTTTTTTTTTTTGCTTCGACTTCAATGGATAAAAAAAAGAGAAGAAAATGAAAAATAAGCACCGAGGAGATGTGAATTAAATTAAATCAAAACTCCACAAGCTCGTCATGTTATCACCCAAAACCCAATACTGCTGGCGACATATTATTATTCTTTTTTATAATCGCTGGAAACTGCAAGATAAATGAGAAACAAAACTGGTTGTAAACTCTGTAGCTACAGGGTGTTACACGGCAGGGACTTGCGAAGTCGGGGCAGAACAGAACATTATAATATATTTAAGGAGTTTAACACAACAACACGTTTAGTAACTTACCATCAACTTGAAAATACAGTAGTCCACTGACAAGGATGAACGCTAGCGGACCCATACTAGCATATTAACCATCCACGGTGGGCGCGTAAATCCTCGATTTCACTACAGAAAAAAATATGTCCAAAATGACAATCAAGTCTATTCCGTGTTTCTAGGAGTTGTGTATGGGCCCTATTTACTGACAAAAGCCAGTGTTAAGGTCCAGAAACAGAGAGGATCCATTTAAAGTAGTAGTTTACCCGGAGCAGAGCGGGATGTAAATACACAGCGAACCTTGAATCCAAACTCTCGGTCTTTGGATATTATCCCTGCTTGCCCCGTGAGTTCCTCTGGAATCTCTGCTGTTTGACAAGATGACCTACTGTACACGCTGTGACGCACAGAGTCTGTAAGAAAGGTAATTTAAGTCCACACTGGAAAAAACAGCGGTATAGTGTCTATACTTCTCCGCTCGTTATCGGGTCTTTGAGACGCGTCTCTGGCACCTTTCAAATCTTCAGCGATGTCTCCATAGTTGGAGAAACGAATCGGCAGCACACCAAACTTCAGCTAACATGCATTTCCAGAAAGTTGTGTTATTACAGCGGGAACCAGCTCCCGAAAGACCCATGTGCTCAGCGCTGTAAATGTACAGTCATACTACAGTTCAACATCCTCCTCTCTTTCTGCCTTTGGGTTTCAACAGCGCGGCCGCTAGGAGCGCACGGTCTCTGCGCACCCGGCACAGCCCGCAGCCCACCACACTGAAGCTCGACGCACTCGCACAAAACAAGGATCGGTTCGCGAAATCGGGAGCGAGACGCGGAGAGAGCAGCCTAGTGGTTTGAGGACGAGGGGACTTGGGACGTCAGCCCAAATCTCTCTTAAGTTGTGATAATCAAGATAAGCATTTCAAGAGGGGAGAGAGAGAGAGAGAGGCAGAATAATAAAGCCATAAAACCACTTTACACATATTTGAATGTTTACACATCAGGAGCTTAACTTTTTATACGTTTACAGCCTCAAGTGCAGTCATTGTTCACCACACAGGACTGGATGTTGGAGAACAATGTTATCTGAAAACATCAAGGTACTTTAGGCATCTTATTTACTGAAACATTTCCTAGTGGGTCCAACAACTACATCTGCACAGACAGCGCTATAAGGGTGGAAAAACGAAAACAGGATAACATAAGAATCAAGTTATTTTATGAATGGAATTCATTATTTCATAATATGATAAAACTGCTAATCAATATCTTCCATATTTGAACGCAGGCAAATGACACTTGCTGGGAAATTATAAGCTGAATTGCATGAGGATGTTAATCCATTGAGATACTGAAGCAGAATTGTAAATATGATCTTTGTCAGAAATCAATGACTGATTGACCGAGCCCCTGCCCCAAGATGAGCAGAGAAGCAGCTCTGCATACCAACAAATAAACACACAAATGTCTTCTTAAGGGCGAAATATGCAGACGCACACACGCAATACAGAGACAAAATTATTACAATCCAATTTTTAATCATGGCCAAATCATGATTGGAAACAACAAGGAGGACCAGAGATGTGCTGATGGTCAGAGATAGAGGGCAGGTTCGTGCGGTCTCAACTACCGCGCAGCAGCCTTCTACATGTTTCCGTACAGGGTTTATTACGGGGGAGCTATGAACTGTGAGCTCCCCCTACTGGTGCCAGCCATGTCTACCTTCTCGTTATCATGCTTTTTTTTTTCTTTTTTCTTTTTTAAATACCGCCCTATGAAGCACTATACAGCCATAGTACAGCATATGCAGACCCAACAGGAGTGTGACTGATATAAAAGAACTTGGAGATTGCGTGTATTGCTGTGTTATATTAAGTAGATAAATTCATATGATTTGATAAATGCCACACCTAAGGGGCTATTTCAGCACTGTAATGTACAATAAACCTCAAACCTTCTACGTAGGAAATAACACGTGGAACGCGCTGTTTACATCAAAAAGTTATGATTACGCTGACAAACTGTTTTCCAAAATTTGTACCAAACTATTATCATTTCATTTCCCCAGTCAGTTTGTTGTGTAATTCAAACGACTTTCAGAAAGCAAAAACAGCACAAAGCAATAAATAAGCATGCTTACAAATAAAAGAATAAAGCTCTGGGCACACCAGTGTAAAAAGATGGAAAGCACAATCTAACAAGTTGGTGCTTTGTTTCTCCCCTGAATGGATGTAACATTAGCAGAAGTGTGGGCTGAAAGGCTTGGATTTCTCATTTTGTGATTTACATCAAAGTCAGCCATACAACAAAGCCCAACATATGTGCCCCCAAGATGTCTTTGAAAGCCCTGCTCTCCCACTAAAAACAATATACAGGCTAAGGCACATGATCGAATGGCTGTGGTAGAAGGAAACACTTCCACCGCCTTTAATGATAGCTTTGACTGCTCATGGCCCCTTTTTTCTTCTGTTTGTTTGTTGAGCTACATGTCGAAGCTTGCCCTGTGAAGGCCTTACGGGGAACTGTGACATGCTGCAAGTTTGCTAGCTGGCTCTCATTGCAGGGAGCGTTGTCAGCTGGCCAGAAGCAGTGATTTGTCTTCATATTTTAATATGTTTGTGAGCTGCATGCAAATGCTGTCTTCTCAGTGTCTCTCCAGTGTCCTAGATTCTAGCAGATGCGTGCAGCCACAAACAGACACACAAAGAGGCAAACAGAAATTTATTGTGTCATCAGTGTTGCTGAGGGTTGAAGGCAAATAAAAGAGGAGAGGGGGAAAAAAAAAGGGAACTGGAGAAAGGTCATTTACGAAAAAGAAAAGCCCACTTCAAACATAAACAATGGAGTGTGTATGGCTTCATTGATGGAAAAGTAAGTAGAGTGTAATTCTCCCCCAAGCCCAGCCTTTTATTCCCCACTCTCAATCACTTTATCTGTAGCAGAAGCAGTGATATTTTGTGGCTTTCTAAATATCAGCTCAAAGTGGATTTATTTTAATTAAACCAGAGGCTGTGTTTACTCAGGATGAGGGATGTTACATAAAAATGAGTTTGGGGGCATAAGCAACGGACTGATAACTCACGGACACCAGGATACAAGCTTATGCTTCATTCCACTGCTTGAAATACATTACAAATCTTTCATTAGGGTGACATTTATAATATTACTGACAAACAAGGTTTGCTTGGGTTGATTAGTTCTTTCATTTCAAAAACTGAAAGCTTGCAGATGAGGTGTAACCACAAACAAATGAGGCTGACGTCACTGAGGGGAAAGCAAATCAAGAGCAGCGGTTTGGAACGAGTGCATTAGAAACGCAGGGCTCAAATATATTAAAAGCATGCAAGTGCACCTTATTTTCCCACAAAGAGACAAAATATATATGAATTTACCAGCAGATGTTGAAAAGAATCATTTGTTTTGACCAATCATTTGTTTAATCACGCCACAATTGCTGTCATGTTTTGTGTGCAATTATGTGTTTTTAATTAAATAAAAACTAATAATCAATCAGATAATTACCCATTAATGTCCTCAGAACATCTGCTCATTGACGGATCCATGGGTGGAGCCATTCATTGGGACGGTTGACCTACATCCATCCATCCTCGTCCACTTCTCAAATGACATGACATTAATTGGTCAAGTCCACTTACTTTTATAGCAAACTTAAGTACTCAAAATATCAGTTTACAAATCAATACAACAAAGAGAAGCATCAAATATGACTGACAAGATCACCCTAAATCTGAAATGCTCCACCCTTTAATTATTGCAGTTTTTTTCCTCACTAAGAATTGTCTGTGACGAGGCTCAGCTTATACTAAAGCGCTGCGAACACAAAGTGCTACAGTGTGGTTGTTCTCTGCAGATAAAAGCATGGCTGAGAATCAATAGGGGGTCCCCAAGTGGACCGAGTGATATCTACGAGACGATCAGAAGTGTGTACAACAGCAGCTGCAGACTCTGGGGGTTTGTAGGCTACATGTTCCAGCGGAGGTATTTGCAGCACTTTAATTGCATGTAACTGTGCTGCAATCCAAATGCAAACTATGAATCACATGCAGACAGTGACAAAGTGTGTAGTTTCAGCAGAAGTGCTTCTCCTGCGTGTCCGAGGGAGAAAAAGAAAAGTGTTTTTAATTGTGCGCCAGGTCAGAGGTTCAGGTAGCAACATCACTCATGATCAGATCAGAGTGGTATTTGGGGAGCTCTTAGCTGGATATCTTTCATGGCTGAGTATCCCCTTACTGGGTTTGGGTCTCTGCGTGGGGATGATTAGGAGCTGGAGATGGGAGGTGGTGGTGTGCACAGGATGGTGGGGTGGGGGTTTGATGTGTGGAGGGGTGATTAATGTAGATGTCAGTAGCGGCCCTTCCTCCTATGCTCCCTACCCAGCATCCGTAATGACACCTGGGGAAGGCAGAATGGGCCTACCTGCAGCCCAGGCTCCCTCAGCAGGGCATGATTCTTCCCCATGATCCTCCTCTGTCAGCAGTCCTGTCACCCAGCTCGGATCAGGCCCTTATTAATGGGCCTCTATGTCAAACATAGATATTAAGCTGTGCTCTGCTTCGCACTAGCTTTGGCAATAACGCCCACACGGGCGCACACACACACACACTGCTATACAATCCAGTGACAGACATAAACACACACAGCAGAGTGTGGCACAGGCAGAACTCACAAACACATCACTACATGTGCATTAACATTCGCTGAAATATTACTTCCTTCTTTAGCAAGTTTTACTGATTCTGTTTCAGCGTGACAAAGAATCCATAGATCTATTCGATATCACTGTTTCCCTCCTCTCCTTCTACTCTTTAATACACACAGCCCAATATCACATTAGGCTGAAAAAGTGACAAACCTTTCACTATGTTGTATCGTCCAACAATGCAAATCACTCTGCTCACCAGTGAATAAGACCCATGCAGTTATAAAAAGGTCATACTGAATGGCTACTGAGTACAGATTCTGTAAAATCTCTGTCTAGAAATGAGGCCAGCTAAAAGCAAATACTCCCCAAATATTGGCTAAGACTAAACTAGGGCTGCTTTTGCCATCTAGGCTTGCTGCTTTAATAAGGTACATGAACCAGGGAGACATTTATAGGTATCCAAATTTTGGGTTTATTCAGGACAATAAAACATTTAATGGAAGTCAGCATGACACCAGTTAAAATCTGTACTCTCTGATACTCCCTGAGAGAAGCTTAAGTAAGGGGCCAGACAGATGGAGAGAGTATGGAGGATATGACACTTGAGCTCAGTGTAGAGAGAGTCTTCCATCAGCAGGACATAAACCTTGCATGTAATGCATCGTCTGTTCTTCCTCTGTGTTCACTGAAAGGTACAGGAAGCGTGATAGGGGAACCCTATCAAATGTTGGAAAATTGAAGTTGAAGATTTACTGTACACACATTCTTTCTTTTAACGTCAACTTCAGCTCCAGAGTTTGCTGATTTTCATGTGAATAAAATAGTCATCAGTTTGTGCTTTTGCTTGCAAGTTTTAATGCGGTACTTACAAGGGATTCAACAGTTCATAAATCATACATAAACTTTTACTACATTTTATTTTTTTTAAAATACTGGAATCTCTATGTTATTAACTCTGAAGTTCATGTCACGTTCTGTGGTCAAAATATATATTTAAAAAATGAAGTTATTTGTTTTTTAATCTGAACATTACTATTTACATCACATTACAAATTCTGGATACGAGTGGATTCAAACAAACAAAACCCAAAGGAGGACACATCAAAGGAGAGTCTGAGGAAGCTCTCCCTCAAATGCTGAGCATCACACTCAATTTTGTGCATTCCTGTTGAATGCAGTGCAACTACTTCTACATGTACAGCATCTACTGATGCTGAAAATGTCTTTATTCATGTATTATGATCTCAAGCTACGTAAACACATATACACATTCTGTCCTCTTATGCCTGTATTATTTGGGGAACTGAACTCTTTAAATGGAAATGTGTTAATTCTTTTCAAGTATTTTACTAACCCCCCTAGATTACGAGCTGAGCTGTGTTTCACTACATTGTTGCAAATTTAACTACCTAGAAGTATAAAGTGGATAAAATTGACTTAATCTTAAAAACTAAAAGCATTCAATTAAGCATTCAATGAAACATGCATGTTAGGAATTGAGATGTATATGAGGCAAACACTGGTTATTAGCCTCTTGTCAGTAGAACCCATTGCCAATAGGCCAATAACCAAATATCTTTACAACAAACACCAATAAAGATATTTGGTGATTTAAAAATCCAATATAATGGCCAATATTGTTGGGTTTTGTTTTGTTTATTAGATGATTAAACAAACAGATTTCCATAAATTTGGTATGTGTAGTTTCATTCAACTCTAATCAGATAAGCCAGTTTTGAGTTTATGGCATTCCAAACATGTATGGCCAACAGCGAAGTTGCAAAGTGCCCTCTGGTGGAGAAACTATCCAACGTCAGCCCTCGTAGCTGAAGGGTGTTTCTCCTATCTCTCGTTTACTTTTTTAATTTTCATTTATCAGTATATCAATATACCAATACCTAATATTGGCATATATTGTTCAGGCTCTAACTAATTGGCAAAAAGGGAGCCATTTAGTGATGCCAATGTCTGCCCCCACCACCTAACATTACAATTACTCATGGCCAGAGGTACAAATCTTAACAAGTCACATTTGATCTAATCGTGGTCCTCTCTCAGCTTGAAATAAATAAACATTTAAACTTTGTCCCAAATAGGCTGCTAGGTGGCCAGAGTGGCATCTTGGCAGAGTTGATTTAAACCTCTAAAAAAAGAGCAATAGCACTGACTGCCTTAGGACTCTGGAGCTTTTATTTTTTATTCATATCTACACACCTTTACTTCACACATGTGTGGTAAAAACTACAGATACCTATGGTACCAAGAAATTGCTACTTTCATTTGCCTTTTTTATTTGTGGCCAAGAAGAACTATCAATGATTCAAAGGAGGATTTGTGAACATTTCTTAGGAACATGTCATGGGCTAATTAATTGAGGTCTTTGATGCCACTAGGGTTAAAATGACCAATTCAAACAGGGTACAGAGTCACATAGTTCATCCAATACCTACTGGCCGCAAGGTTGTCTATGTGCCACAACGTGCATGAGGACAAACTGAAAACAGACAAACTGGAGAAGCTTCCAGTGTCACACCAGCAAGAGTTGAACAGACTCAGCACACTGCTGGAGGCAGAGAAAGAAAAAAACTTAATGAACAACCAGCAGAAAGACGAGGCCTGTTTAGAGACTGAGAATCAATCCAGTGCCTGCCAGGAAGAGGTAAAAACCCTGAAAGAGCTGCTCAAGGAGAAGGACAGTAACTAGAACTCAACAAGGAGATGGAGAGCCTCTCTGCAGGGCTAACTGAAAACCTTCAAAAATAGCATGCCAAAATGCAGCGCTCTGGAGAAGAGCCTAAGAAAGGAGGTGACAGAGAGGAAAAACTGTAGGAGGAGAAGGCGACTTTGGAAGAGCAAAATAAGAAAAAAAACTGTTGGATGAGAAGAAAGTGCTTAACAAGGTAAAGAAAAAAAGAGAAGTAGCTAATCAAAAACACTGGAGAAAGAAAAGAAAAATTAAATAAGAAAAGAAAAAAGAAAAGAAATAATCAGAGGGAAATAAAGATCTGACAAAGAAGAATAAGGAATTTGACAAGGATAAGTAAAATAAGCAGAACTTGAAGAGGCAAAGAAAACACCTGGAGAAAAAGAACAAGGGACAGGGATAGATCAAGAAAGATGCGATCAAGTGCAGAAAGCGCTGGCAGAGGAGCAGAAAGAAAGAGAGAAAAAGAAAAATGAACTTTGTGAAGTAAATCAAACAAAGGCAAGTCGCAAAGAAAGAATTAAATAGCACAGAGGACTGAAAGACATGGAGGAGACAAAAAACGGAGGTGAATCTGAAGTGGATTATTTGTACAGATTTCATTTAGGACTAACATTATGTAGTAAATTGTTTTGTCTTGGGGTTGTTTTTTTGTTTTGTTTTTACTGTTCAATATCCATCCATCCACATCACACTTACATGTTTCAGATCATCAAAGTAATTTTAATATCAGACAAAGATTACTCAAGTAAATACAAAATGTAGTTTTTATGTGATGATTTTTATTAAGGGAAAAAAGTTATCAAAACCTACCCCCTGTGTGAACAAGTAGTTGCCCCCAAAGCCTAATAACTGGTTGTGCCATCCCTGGCAGCAAGAACTGCAATCAAGCATTTGTGATAACTGGCAACAAGTCTTTCACAACACTGTGGAGGAATTTTGGCCCACTATTCTTTGCATAATTGCCAGTTTAGGGTCATTCCAAAGCATCTCTATTGGATTTAACTCCAGATTTTAACTAGGCCACTCCGAAACCCTTCATTTTGTTTTTGTTCATTTTCATTTGTTTATTTTTAGCCCTTCAAAGGTGGACTTGTTGGTGTGTTTCGGATCATTGTACTTCTACATAAAGAAAGTGCGCTTGAGCTTCAGGGCACGACCTGATGCAGAATTCTTGGTTCCATCAATTCCAGCACGTTGTCCAGGTCCTGAAGCAGATCGTCACACTACCACTACCATATTTGACTGTCGGTATTCCGGTTCTTTTCATAAAATGTTGTGTTAGTTTTATGGCAGATGTAACAGGACGCCAGTCCACAGAATATTTTCCATAAAGTTATGGGGATCATTGAGATATGTTTTTGCAAATATGAGGTGAGCCTTTATGTTCTTTTTGGTCAGCAGCTGTTTTCTCTTTTGAACTCTCCCATGGATGCCATTTTTTGTCCAGGCTTTCTTATTGCTGAATCATGAAGCCTGACCTTCACTAAGGTGTGAGGCCTGCAGTTCTTTAGATATTGTTCTGGGTTCTTTTGTGAATTCCTGGATGTGTCATCAATGTCCTTCTGAAGTAATTTTGGTAGGCCGGCAACTCCTGGGAAGGTCTACTACCGTTTCACCATTTGCGGATAATGGCTGTCACTATCTCAAAGGCTTTGTAACCCTTTCCAGACTAATAGTGACTTTGTTTCTCAGCTATTCCCTTATATGGTGGCATGACGTGTTGCTTTTGGAGATTTTAGCCTACTTCACTTTGGCAGACAGGTTCAATTTAGTTAGGTCCATAAATATTTGGACAGAGACCACTTTTTTTCTAAATTTTATTTTGGACATTACCACAATGAATTTTAAATGAAAAAACTCAGATGCAGTTGAAGTGCAGACTTTCAGCTTTAATTCAGTTGGCTGAACAAAAAAAATTGCGCAAAAATGTGAGAAACTAAAGCATATTCTTTACCACAATCGCTTTCTTTCAGGGCTCAGCTTTCCAAGAAATGTGATTAATCACAGTGATTTAAAAAGGGGTTCAATAACTTTTTTGTACAGGGTCAGGTAGGTTTGCATAGCCTTTTTCCTCTTAACACATGAAATCATCACTTAAAAATGCATTTTGTATTTCCTCAGGTTATTTTTTCTAATATTAAAATCTGATTAATGATCACACATAAGTGTGACAAATATCCCAAAAAAACAAAATCAGGAAGGGGGTAAGTACTTTTTTCACAGCACTGCATGTGAAGTGTGAAAAACAAAACTTAATTTCAGATTTTTATTTCTTTATCAAAAATTCATGACTAAATAAGCAGCAATCAAAGATAAAGTCTGAGGAAAACATCCTTAGATATTTTTTAGATGGGGTCTAATAGTTTATCCATTTCATCTGGACTCTGGGGTGTTGTTTGATCAGATTTTAACTGTCAGTGGTCTGGCATTATGAGCAAAAATGCTCAGAGCTAATCACATTTAAATTCAAATGTTGTTGAACAAAAATATGGGCCACCACATGCCGAGCCCTGTCCACACCAAACAAGTTAAATAAAGACTAGCAAAATACAATTATCTTTCAAAGTGAAATGAAAAGCAAAACATTATCAGTTCAGCTTTAATGACTGAACAAACCAAAAAAAATTAATGAGTAACAGAAACTTTTATATTTAGTCCTGAACACACGTGGTAATGCCTGCATTTTTTCCACAGAAAAACACATTTCAAAAGATCCATCAACAAACTCACACATGCCAAAAAACACACACAAAAAAAGTCTTAAATGACACTATAAGTTCTGCTTCGGAGTAATGTCATCTTCTCCTTTCCTCCCACTCTTATTAGATATTCCAGCCCCACTTCTTTAACCACATTGCTGTCATTTATGGAATTTCCCTGTCTAGGTGAAAAAACAACCCGCTCCCATGGTCTTGAGCGCTGTAGCTAATTAGCTGCCCTACTTTTTCCTGAACGCAGCTGCTTAATCTGCCTCGGTGGAAACTCATCATGACTGTCACTCCCCACCTAGGGCAGCACTTGACAACAGGGTGCTCGTCATTTTCATGACAGTACAGGGTAAACAGTTTGGTCCAGTGAACGATGGGCAGCAGTGGCTAATGAGTGAGAGGTGAATACTTGAGCCCTGACGAGTAAGAAAGGAGGGAATGAGAGGAAGGGAGGTTCTCAAGTATCTCTCCAACCTGCTTATCAGTTAGGACATTGTCCTTCCTGTTTCCAGTCCTCCTCCACAGCTATACCCATCATTAGTAAAGCTGTGAACAGACTTTGTTTCCTGTGGTTCATAAATCCCTTAGCCATACATAAAAGACTTGACTATAAAAAAATGAAGACAGGTTTTATGATTAACATGGGGAAACCAGTCCTATTTACAGTCACAGTTAAAACCTGGTCAAATTTGACTATATATATATATATATAAAATGTATTCATTGTCATTTCCATTTGTCTCATTAAAAATCATTATTGGAAAGAACTGTCAAGTCTCCCAGTAGGCAAGAGAAATCTCAACTAGGACATAACAATTTACAAATTTTAGTGGGTAGAATAAACTCTACAAGACAGAAATCATACATTAAAAGTCTGAAGTCTGATATGCCTCAATTAATCAATGACATCCTTATTTCTCACATGATTTAACCAATGTAAATACATACAGTGTATATTTCCTACATTACTGTTTGTTTTGGCTAGTAATTTAACAGAAGAAGAGTTTTTTTTAAGTAGAAACAGAATTTTATAGGAAGGTTTTCAGATCTATTTTTCGTGCTCTTATGATCGCTAGCATTTTGTATTCTGCAAGAATTATTACCTCATACATGCAGTGATATCAGCTGTTAATATTTTCATTTCTATCTCTAAATGGATTTGTGGGCTTCTAGTAATTAATTGCATCCATGTTGCAGGTTATAAAGACTTGTATATTGTTATACCTTGTGTTGTAAATATATAAATACAGCACCTTTAATTATTTATTATCAAAGAGACATGTCCACACGTACTGTAAATATTTATTATTCCTCGTTAGAGGAAGCAGAGTGGGTATGAGCATGAACTACGGGTTTAATTAAACCTCTTTTTGTGGTGGTGGTGGCATCTGATCAAACAGTATTTAAGGTTTCTGGACTGTCCTGTTGTTGGAAGTCAGAGTAAAAAGTCAGCAGTGGAAATAACTTCATAGTGACATGTACACTGTATTTGCCTTCTAATATTAAATACAGTGTGAATATGTATTGTATGAGTTATATTAAATTGTTTATTTGGCATACAATGTACAAATGCGCACAGAGTGTGCAGATGTGCATGGTTCACTACCTGCACTTTACAGATCAGGGGTTCATATTTAAAACGGTTTTGATTTGAAGTATGACTTATGAAGAAAACCACATACACTCTATGGACAAACGCACACTACTCCTACACGAGCTGCTCGGCCATGGAAACCAATGCCATGACACTCCCAGCGCACAGTTTTTATGCTGTTAATGCCAGAAGAATTGGAACTCACCAATTACTGAGTCAGTGAGTGTCTGTGGTGCTTTTATAAGAATACCTAGGAGACTTGTTGCGCTTGGTAGCAGTATATTACAATACCATGCTCAAAACTAGTGACTAGTGAACACCTTCTTGGAATTTTCTAAAATGGTTTTGAGCAAGTTTTTCTATGGACATTGGTTGCTTTTTCACTAATTTTGAGTCCATTCCTTGTACTTCACCATTTTCATAGCCACATTTTTTCTTTTTCTTTTCATTGTTGTTGTTGCCTTTTCACTTATTTCAATCCCTGTGCATGACCATTTTCAGATAAATGTTTTTTGTTTGTTCAGCCACTTAATACTGACATATTAATCATTTAATTATAAAAAAAAAAGGCTAGTGTTGTCTCTACACATAATAGAAAACCTAACAAAGAATCAATTTTAAATTCTTTCAGTACTTTTAACCAGCAGCCTATTCCAAAAACATATAATTTTAATTTCAGATGAACAGTGTCCGGAAGAAATGTCCTTACACAGAAACAACCCTTCATAGAACTGACAAAGGACCTGAGAGATAAGTCTTGTCATCTATTTTTCACTCAAGCCCCATCAGAAATGGTCTCATCAGAAATGTCTGAGGTATGCCAAATTACATAAGAACAGGACTGAAAAATAGTGGCAACTGGGTTGATGAAATCAAATTTGAAATTTCTAGTTGAAGTCACTGTCAGTATGCACAGAGGAGGTCAGGAGAGGGGTACAAAAGACAGCCATCTGTAAAAGGGAGGCTCTGCCATGGTCTGGTGCTGCATTTCAGCCAGGAGTGTTGACTATCAGTTGACAATCCCCGACTATCCTCCCCAGGGTGCACATCTCTACATTACTGAAGCAGTGTGGGATCATCATGATAATAAAAAAAAAATAATGGCAGCCAACATCCAAAGAAGAGCTGTGAATGTCTTTCAAGAAGTCTTGGGAACATGTATAAAAGACTACTTAAACAAATTACACAGTTCAGGCTGAGCTGAAAATATATAGCGTTTTCCCATTTCTGTTTGCACATGCTTCAGTAAACCGCTGCACCCATTTCCCATTTTCCTAGCAAAATATAAAGAAATGAGCAGCAGATCAAGACTTTTGTATAGCACTGTGCAACTCTGTACCTGTGGTAATGGGGCTGAAAACTAATAGGTGTGGCTATATAGTATATAAGTAGTTACTTATAACATTTTATTTTGACATGGAAAAGACTGCTGCTGTGAGAAAAGTGATTTTAAAGTTAGTTATGTAGGGAATTTGCAGCTAGCCTTCAATTTCAGTTGATCTGAAAAATTACAAATTTGGGGTGAGAATGTTGAAAATGTTTTAGACTGTTAGAACTTAAGCAAGTTTTTTATTGACAAGACAGAGGTCTATAATGGAAGATAGCAATGACACTAGACTTAGAGTATGCTATATTACTTAGTATAGAACTAACTTACTATAACATGAAAGAAGAAGACATTAAAGAACGGTGCTGTAAATCTTCTGCATTCAGTTCCTTTATGGATGCGTCCAATCATTCCAAATAGTCTGAATTCTAATTCTAAATAGCGAATACAACACCTTGCAGTTATTATATTTTTTACGTTTCAGCACTCAACCCAGTATGCTGGGGTTTAATTTCAATGGTAAACATAATAATACACCTATTTCACCAGAAGCCCATTTTGAAGGAAAATAAAGAATGTCGATGAATGTTGGCTTTTATCAGTGAAAAGACTGCACTTTTTTGGACACAGTCTAGACTATGCTTAAAATATGTAGCATTACACCATTACACTCTCAACAGTGCACTCACTTTTGGAACAGAGCCTAGAATTAAAACTGCTCCTCTCACAGCTTCTCTCTCACCCCTACTTAAATGTTTTCGCTCTCCTCATCCCCTGTACCCTCGGCAAACTGACTGTGGACTAGAAAAACAGCCTAACCCTCGCACAAAACGGACTCCTTTGCACCACACAGGAGACATATGTTAAGAGAACTGAATGACATTGTTCAAATCTGCTAACCCTTGGCTGGGCTAGTTCTGTTATGCTCTAGGCAATTTTCAGAAATCAGATATCTGTTGCCTGATACAACAAATCCATTTCCATGAAGACAACTGGCATTACCAAAGATGCATTCCTGGAGTTATGAATGAAGAAGTAACTACAGTAGCAAGCTCATTTGGAGCCAAAAGTACCAAAAACCCCCCCCAAAACGCTCATATGTAAATTCACCTAGGCAGCCTGACTGTCTAAATGCCAAATCAAAATGTTGCTCAGTTGTCGCATTTGACTCAATCATCAATATATTTGACTGCCTTGCAAACAAAGCACACTGACACTTTAAAAACATCGACCAAAAATAAAAAAATAACCCCCACCCCTGAGTGCCATCGACAAAATCAGCCAAAGGCCATATACATCAGAGGCTCAAACTTAATTGTCCCCCAAAAAGGAAAGTGATTTAGAGCCGTAGGTCACAGTAGTCCCAAATGACACATTAGGGCACCCCAACCTCATGGTTGACCAGGGACACTGTGACCCCTTTGAGGGAGGAAAATGTCCAGACAGGGGCCCCCCATCCACCATACCACCATAAAGTCTTCGATGTCTCCAATTTGAGATGAGTGATGGTCCGACACATATGACGCTGGACATGACCATGCTGGCCTATAATTATTTCTAAGCAAAAACAGAACACAAAAACAAACTATATCAACATCCAGATTGAAATGACTGCCAAACCTTTAAAAAAATTTACATTTACAACATGAATAATGAAGGACAGATTGATTTGTAAATGGCAATGAGTGATGTTGAATTGACACATGAAAACAGACTGTAGCTCAGCTCCACCATTCAGGCTAAGCTCCCCTCAAAGCACTGATCTGGTAATAAAACAATGGAGGCATGTAAGTGGCTTCCACATGGTGTAAGTGGATTTCACAGTGAGCAAGTGTCCACAGCTACTCCTAACCTGTGACCTCTTTCTGTGTTTGCTAACTGTCTCCAACAAATAATTCTAAACCCCCCTCGGCAGAATGAATTACATGGACAGTATGGATCGTCATACTCTCTTCAAGCCCTAATGAAACTGGGCTTGTGCCCCTGACATTTCCATCCCCCAGGGCCAACGCTCACATGGCCGCTGCCTCATACCCTGGCCTTGCCACTTCACACTCTAATTGCTGCCTCATAAGCAAGCACCACAGCAACAAATCCAGTTAACGACAGTGGCATATTGATCCTTGGCAGGCAGACAGGGAGGCAGGCAGGCAGGCAGCACCCTTGTCCCTAGGTATGGGAGGAGGGGCACTGGCTTTTACAACCTGAAGGATAGTCGGCATCCAATAAAGAGCAGGTATCTGTGACAAAATAAGAACCAAAAGAGGGTCAGAGTGATACAATTATGGTTCGGAAGCTCTGACCCTAACTGCAGGTGAACAATAGACTGCAGGATGATAGCAGAAAGGGGGGTAGAAAAGAGGGAGGCCCTCATTATAGAGCTAGGCCAGGAGACCTGTTCAATTTGCTCCATTAATGAGCGCTGAAGAAGCACTTTCTCTCTGTCCCAGCAGAGCCATTACAGGCCTAGTCTGAGCACCGAAGAAGTCAGATTTCGCACCGTGCCACAAATACTGTCGGCAGCACTGGGACATTAAGCCAAACAGACCTGAAAGCTATGAATACACAAAGGCTGTGTGGAAGCCTATAAATCCATGATGCCATCAATACAGAAATGCTGCTCTGGTACTCGGAAAGCTTTATGGCTACACGGCACGTTAATCATAATTTCACTTTATTTATGTTGTTTTATTGTATTTTAAATATTGTAATCTTCTCCAAACATTTTATAGAATGTGTACTGAGTGATATTCAAGAACTTTGGTTGTTTTATGCAGCGAACAGGATGCCTAATTAGAAAAGGAAACAAAGCGTGTTAGTTAAACTTCTCATTTCCATAGTGCAATGGCAGGAAGAAAAGGCAATGCTGCATTTTCCTCCAATTTATTTTTTTATGCCACAGCACAGTAAAAGATAATCTAATGAGGCCAAACAATGTGCAGCTTAGTGAGACTGTATTTCTACTTAAAATCTAACATTCATCAAAGATGTTAATTTTTTTACAGCTACTGTACATTATACATTAACTGGAGCTGGTAAACATCTCAGTTGCAATGAATCATCAAAGAGCATTTTTGCAAATTCTATAATCCACTTTAATGCTCCAATAAATTACTGTTTTTGCTGCCTTTGTTGTCTAATCTGGCTTACTTTCAACTCATACAGTATTATAACATCCCTACCTCCAAGAATAGCTTTTTCTTCTGTTCTAAGCTGGCAGAGCAGACAAAAGACGATCACTCTCTGCTACAAATTCTGCTTCAAATACTTGTTCTATTTACAACACTGAGTCCACATATTACTACTGAAGTTTACAGTCACATTGCAGTTTTCAGCTGTAAAAACATCGGTTGTTTTTTTTTTTTCATTTCAGATTGCAGTCGAAGGCGTTTAGGTTTTCACACAATGACGGCACGCTTTCTGGATATTTTGGCATACAGTCCAGGGGACAATGGGTGAAGATTGAATTAATAATCACTGGTACATAATGAAAAGTTTCAATGTGCTAGTGATTCATTGGACTTGGGTATATATGTCACACAGTGGAGATTATTTAAGCAGTGTAAGCAAAAGAAAGTACCACCAGAAAATAATGGAAAATAGACATCTGGTACTACCACCCAAGTACAAGACGGACACATCTGGACGATAAAATTAGATGCTGATTTTGCTGCATGACTCTCTGTTGTTACAACTCAAACTGAACTCAGCACCATTTGGTTTCTGGCACCATCTTTGTGTAACCCCATCTCCCTCCCTTCACAATGTTGACCCACAGCTACTCTCAGCTGCTGTGTTCCAAGCACTTCTGAGGCACATGCTGATTGTTTGGCAAGGAGAACATGCATATGGAATGATTTCGTGTTTACGTAGTGCTGATAGATGCTTACTTAACTGTGGTGTCAAAGACACTTTGACAGCCGTTTGACCAAAAAAAAGAAAGAAATTCGCTGTCCCATATCAGGGCTGAAAGTTGATACATTTTTGAATACTTTCTTCTATTTTAGAGTAAGAAAGAAGTGCATGCACATAAACAAAAACAGTAGGCTAATATTCAGTTGAGGTTTTATGAATATGAATGATTGTATTTCATTTCTATATTTACCCATCCCATCCCTGCATGGAAACAGCAGAAACTGAGTAAAATACCCTTTTCCCCACTTGACAGAGGTGGAAAAATTGGCATTCCTTGGCATGCGCTTAGGGGCACTGTTACGGTTTATTGGACAGATTAATGTACAGCATGTACCTTTGTATATGTCCACACACACAAACCCCCCCCCAAAACACAAGTATTAGGGATAAGGTTGATGTAATGCTCTAGGTTGGTACTTTGGTGCATCTATTTTCTGCTTTTTTAATTACAGCTAACAAAAAACACCAGCTACAGAGATGTGCAATAATGTTACGATACACAGCCATTTATTATAAATGCCTTTCCTGCTGGGGCAGATCATGAATTCAGAATAAAGGTAGACCGAAGAAATAATACTACAGTGTGGCGAGTGAGTAAATGTGCTCTCCGGTGAGTCTGTGACTGAAATCATCTGTTTAAAAACTGATCAACGAAAATAAAAGATCAGAGCTTCATGGAGCTGAAGGCTCAAGTCTCCTGCATGTCCAAAACACTGCTCGTGTTTCTGTGGCTGATGCTAGAGGCTTCTAGATGGTAAACAGAGAGTGTACGGGCATACTGTCTCTGGTCAACAACATTATCTGGATTTTTACTACACCAGCTCCGATGTGCAGCGCTGCTGCCCTTGAGACTTTACTGTGTGCTATCGAGGTCTAACACATAAAATTGAAAAGGTCATCTCTGCTCTAAAAACAGGAGATTGTTACATGTACAAAAGAAAGACAGACAGGGAAAGGAGAGAAAGAAAGAGAAGGTTATAAAAAAGATCCAACATTTTCCTTGGGATTTTTTTCAGCAGTTGTGCATCTACATTCCCAGTGTGCCGATAAAGCTTTAAATCATTGCAGATAGAGTTTTTAAGGTATGTTTGTCTTGTCATGAATGTTTTACTTTACTGGGAGTGTTGGAAGGCTTGAAAGGCTCTGGAGGCTGAGATAACTGTCTAACATGGTATTACTATTAGCATAATCAAACCACCACACAAAACAACCTACTTTGCTTCAGTAAATTCTTTATGCCCTTTACTATTTATTTAGGGGACCTGTTCTTTTTCATAGTCATATAAAAAAACAACAACAACAACCCAAAAAACAGAAACAGCACCAAATTATCGAAGTTATCTTGTTGTTCTTCTCCTTAAAAATACTTTTTGCTCTTATTTATTACAGCTGTATTTGTAGAAGAATTCTTTATGCCCCTTATTGTTTTCGGGTAATAAACTGGAAAATTCATGGTCCAGGTTCTAGTATCCAATTACAGTTGATCGTAATTGTACTCCCACTATCTTCAGGATCAAAAAGAGGATATAAGGGAAAACAGGAGAGGATGTGTGGGTCAAAAGGATTGCAACAATTTAAACGTGGTGAGTAGTTTGAGCTGAGTTTAATGATTTCTATGTGACAGTGTCATCCTAAGACCTCACTGAAAAAGGACCTGTTTTAATAAGGCCCCTTGTTCTGAAACTACCTATTGATTTTTACTGTGTCAGGTTGTGGGCCAGTGACCTGTTCTGGTTCCTAGCTCTCACAAAGGCTAAATTGAGCCATTTAAAAGCTGGCTCTGTCTTTAGAGACTCCAGCTCAGCACCGACTCCCGCAGCCAATTTATTTCCATCAGGTAGAACTTTTTTTCTGGAGCAGCACAATTTTGCCACAATGAACCTGCTGCTGAAGATCCTGGCACGCAATTTCCTACTTCCTTCCATCTCCCTCCACTGAGTTTAGGTCTTACCCCTTTGCTTTATTACAGTTCAGCATTATACTTACAAGTCTGCCCTAGAGGAGCACATGTTCAAGAAAACCAGAGCTGAGTTTTCTTCCTTTCTTTCTTTTTTAGGACATAAATCAACTAGCAAAAAAGTTACAGGAACATTTTGTGTTTCCACTGACAGCCTACTGTCAAATCTACTGGACCTCTGCAGGTGAAAGCAAGCAACTACTAGCATTAAACTACCAATGTGAGATGGACATGACATGACATGACGAAGCAATAGTGCCTACTATTAATTTAAGTACAATGCTGTATATTTTTGCACAATAATGTAAATGTAAATATATGCAAAAATAACAAACAAACAAAAAAAACCAAACATAAAATGGCCTCAGTGCAAAGTGGCTGCTCAGGAATCACTTCTGCCCGTTTCATTTCAGAGTTTCAGAGCTCACAGGGTATTGTAATGTGTGAAGTAGATTACAGGAAGAAAATTATCATTTGTTTGTTACCGTTTGGCTGCATTGTGCAAACAAAAGATAATTAAAATGTACTGAGAGGTCAAGGAGGCTCACAAACCATCATACCCAGGACAAATTCATCTTCCACTATAATTTGACCAACACGAGGAGGAGCGGCGAATTTTGTTAAAATGGAGAAGTGCCTGTAAAATGACTAGTAAGTCCTTGAGCAAGGTTTGGGTAAAAACCCATTAGGTGATCACTTTATGCAAGTTTCTCTAATATCTGGCCAATTATTTAGTTGGAGGAGCAAATCTTTTGCATTGTGGAAGGACGGCTTGATGGGCAGATGGATGGATGGCAGACACCCCATCATTCCATAAGCTCATTCAGCCAGAGCAGCTAAAAAATCTACAGAGAAAAAGACCTAAATAAAAGGTTTTAAAAGCTAACAGTAACATCAGCATACGATATGTGGTCTGATGTTCATATGGCATTAAGCAACTCTGTTCTTTAATGTGCAATAACAAGCAATTCAGCTGTTTTCCTATATCCGATGTGCTCCATGTAAGCCTATTGCTTCTCTGTGATGTTCTTCACTCTCCTTCTT
>VVHJ01015157.1:17063-35170 GCA_015107715.1 Tylochromis polylepis | reverse complement strand
TCCTCTTTAACCCCCACCCCCCCCCCCCCCCCCGTGAAAAAGAATTTCAATTGCCCTTAGCATTAAAGCACTAAGAGCAGTATTCACAGTATCAGTACAAATGGCAGTATCTATAAAATCCTAACTAGACCCATCCTTAGTACTGATAAGACTACAGCTGTGGCTGTTAAAGAGTGAATGGATCATTGTAAAAATTAAACAGCCAGCTGTAGCAGTGATCACTCATTGTCTGCACTAATCAAGATAAGAGGAAGATAAAGTGCAAATGATGCTAGAGCTGTTGTTAACTACAGTAGATGCAGACAAATATGTTTACACATGCTTGAGCTCAGGACATTTTTTAGGGTTATTCATAACTGAAAACCTGTCGGCATTAGGTGTCTTTCCATGCAACATTTCCTATCTCAGATGCATACTGTATAGTCAGTGTGCTGTAAGCTGTAATACAGCAGCATGCTATTGAAATACTGGTCAAAGATCACATAACATACTTTCCATCTGAGTGAACTCTTGCTGAAATAGCTAAAAAGATGAAAGGATGCAGAGAAACCATCACACGAATGATCTGAACCAGAGATCAAACAAGAGCTGCTCCATGTCATTTCCTCAATCAAAGTTAGGAACAAATCCAAATATTTTCTTCTTTTGAGAAGGCATGAATAGAGGGTGTAATTCAGGGTTGAGAGAATGTGAACAGCGTACCATAGGTCACTCCAGTTAGAGCGTATGTAAGGATATCAGAAAAGCCATGAAACAGTGCTCAAAGGCAGAATGAGAAAAACTGATATGAAAGTAAGAAGGGGGGGGGAGACGACATTCAAGGTCACCCTCACTCTTTTTTCCCCCCCAGGGCAGCAAAACATTTCAGTGAACAGTGTTGCAGCGCATTCATAGCTCAAACCAATTTTACCAGAGGAATCAATATGGCTGAAATATTGGGCTTTTATGAGTTGCTACATTCAGCTGGCGGCCGTGTGAATGGAGTAATGTGTTCAGCTAGATTAGATTTAAACAGCCCAGGCAATGAGAAGGGGTGAAACGAATTTAAAAGGGAAGAACAAAGAGGAGCACAAACGCTACGATTATTATAATTATTCTTGTTATTATTATTAATTGTTACATCAATACTTGGACCTCATGTACATAACATTTGGTGGCATAATGCACCAGCTAGCATTTTTAATACATATGTTTATTATTGTGGCTAAATTCTAAACTGTTGTTAAATGATTTTAGATGCACCTGTGTGGTGTGTTAAAAGCCTGCAAGTAAAACACAACTGTTTATTTAAAAAAACAAAAACAAATAAACATCGAATATAAAGAACAGTTAGATAAACAAAGAGCCTGTGCTTCCTGTACTATTCAAGTGTGTGCATTTTCAAACAAAATCTAAATATATCTACCATTTAAATGTCATTTAGAAAAACTGCTTTTCCAAATCTGTGAAACTGGCTAATTGAAAATCACACATGCTGTTTGAAGCAGCAGCTATATCAGTATTGTACTAAATGCCTGTGTTTCAGTCATTATGCTTATGTGCTTTTAAGTTTTCTCTTATGTTGCTTTAATCTGTTACAGAGTTATGTCACTGTTTCAGCACTGATTTGCTCATCTGTTTTCATGTGTGTTCAAATGCTTTTGTAGGTTATCTTGTAAAGCTTTTAAATTCCATCAGACTGCCAGGGATTCCCAGTATGGCCAAATCTGGCACATTTAAACGATCGACCCAAGCACTTACAAAAGTCTTACAAAAACAACTAAGCACGCTGTGCAAAAGTCTTGACACACCCCTCAATTCTTTATATTTTGCTGGGAAAATTGAAAATAGAGGTGCAGCGAATTGCTGAAACATGGAGATACAGTATGTCAGGCAAAAATAGTTTCAACCTTGTTAGATTTATGCAAAGTCAGTATTTGGTATGACTGCTGTTATTAAACACAGTGTGAACTTTCCTGGGCTAGCTTTGTTGGAATAAGTAGTCTTCAGGAATAGTTCTCTAGGGTCTCTGAAGGACATTCAAAGCTCTTCTTTGGATGTTGGCTGCCTTTTGTTTTATTCTGTCAAGAGGGCAATCCATTACTGATCGCGTTCCACTGTGTGTCTTTCTGTCTAGATATGCTTTTATCGCACTGACAGTATGTTTAGGATCATTGTCATGCTAAAAAATACCAATCAAACGATTTCCAGATGGTTTTAAATGACGGATCAAAAACTGATGGTACTTTCTGTGTTTAAAATTTCATCAATTTTAACAATATCTACAACATCCATAGATGAAATGCAGATCCAAACAAAGACGGAGCCTCCACATGTTTTACAGATGGCTATAGACACTCACTCTTGTACATTTCAGACCATTGCTTGTGTAGTTTGACACGCTTAAGCCTTTTCTTCCTGTTTCTCTTCCTTAAGAACGGCTTCTTGACAGCCACCCCCCACTGAGACCATTTCTGACGAGGCTTTGGTGAACGGTAGATGGATCAACTGAAAGGCCAGATGTATCTCTCATGTCCTGTGAAAGGTCTTTGATGGATTTCTTCCGATTTTTTAAGGACATGGCTTTTAGATACTGTTCATCCGCTGTAGATAATTTCTTGGCCTGCCCCTAGTTCTTCCTCTGCTTGTTCGGTTACACTTTGCACATCAACCCGAGACAAGTTTTTTGGCAAATAGGTCTTTGTGAAACACTTATTTGGTGCAAAAGCACAATTTTATGCCTGTCAAACTGTTTTATTACTGGCATTTTTCATATTCAAGTAAAGGAAGTGGAAATAAATGCACAAAAAAAGTGTTTAAAGCTTCAATTGAAAATTTTTCTTTGCAAAGTTGTCTGTTTTGTGTAGACACAACACTGGTTTATCCCTTGAATTAGAGTCAATTCCTTTTTTATGCTTGAATGATTCATAGGTCATTTTTAAATGGCTTAACAACAACAACAACAACAAAAATAGTTAAGTACAGGGAATGGACTGGAAGTGAGTAAAAATCAGCCAATGTTGAAAGAAAAACTTTGAAAGACCTTCAGAAAGCCTGGAGAACTATTGCTCAACATCACTTAAAAAAAAAAAATACAAAGAAGCCTACCTCCTTGCAAGCAAAATCTAACGAAATGCAGAGTTTAAAGAACTAATGTGAACTGTCCCTTTTTAAAAATAAACATATTGCTGCAAGACATGACCTTAAAGCCTATCTTTTTGAAGTGCAATTTATATTTTTGCAACATTAATTAATTAATTAATTAATCAGCGTCTTCCCAATCTATATATCTAATAGGAAGGTGGTCACAGATAACCTAACAATACACCAACGTATACATAATAAAGACCAGTGCAGGTGGTTCATGTGCTTTCTGATAGCAGCTTTTTTTGGAACACTGCAAAATCTCAAAGGTTTAGAGGTGCAGAAAAGTACATCATGTCAGCCATCCTACCACAGAGCCACTGCTCAACCAATCCCTGAAAAGAGCACCGGAGAAAGCCATTACACAGCCGTAGTGCCAAGGAAAAGGGTGAGCCACTGGGGCCCCCTGGCAGTGTTAGAGTCATTAATGCCCTCAATTTGAGTTAATGGCTTTCTCAATCCCAGTCCTCAATTCCATTCGTCCCCATGCCAAACTATATTTCGTCTCCTCTCACTGCTTGTAATTAATCCATTCATCTCTAAAAGATCCGATCAATGCTGTCTGGAATGCCATGCCAGGGGAATAGTACAGGAGAACCATGTAGACCATGGTTTGGTCAAAGCTGTAACTAGGCTGAATGAAATTATTGACAAAACACTAATTTGCTGAAATGCAACGGCATGTATTAGCCTATATACTATGTAACATCAATAATATATAGAAATAAGAAATAAGTTGAACAGAAAAACAATATCAAAGCTCTCAGTGCTTCAATATATGTCTGCGCTCCAACGGCGAGCTATTACAAAACTCAACAGGATCATACAGTGAACATTACTACTGGAGATGATTTTTCAATTCCAGTCCCAGCATATTACTTTCCCCAGCTAAATGCCATGCACAGTGTATATATATAAAAAAATCCATTTCCAATTTATGTATTTTAAAAGGGAGGAGATGTTATGCCTGGGGAGTATTTTATATGAAACCAGTTCCAGTTACTGTCACATCTATCATGATGTGATTTTGTAAAAGAAAAACATTACAAGTACATGTTTGGGTTGTAATTGATTCATTTTGGGGAGAAATGAAAATTTTCAACGTGTTGCATGAATGTGTGTATATTTGTGTGTGCATGTCAATGTGAGTGTATGTTTATCATGATTCAGAAAAGCTGGCTGGCAATCAGGCACTACTGGCCCTCCCACTGACCCCGGCACTAAATCCCCCTTTCTTGGTCTGGCCTGGGATCAATAAGTAATTTTTTGGAGCTGATTAGTTTGCAGCAGGAAGGTGGTCACTGTCTGATCTGTCCTAAGGATATAATCAAGCACTAAAAAGTGGCATTATTGCAGTTGTAATGTGAGCAGGGTGGTTGTAACGGTATGATGGGATACATGCTTTACTGGGGATGGTGATTACGGACCGTGATGCAGAAAAAGGGCAGTTGTCATCCTGTGAACACCACTTAAAATGGGAAAGTGTTCACCATAAAGACAGAGGCTCTTGGTCATTATGAAGATAAATACTTCTAAATCCTTTTTGTAATAAAAATAATACGAGGTAGTGCTTTTGACCATCGCTGAAAGTGAAAATAAGTCGTATTGTTGCTTTGGCTTGTAAAAACTAGTGCATATTTACAAATAAGTCAATTTGGGCCCTGGACACTCCACTAAGAGGCACAAATAACGGTGACGATTTCATCCTCGATAAAGCAAATATAGGGATGTGTATAAAATTTATTTGCGACTTGGATGAACTCTGAATTCTCTTTAGAGCATATCCATAATTTCTGTGGGATCAGTCTTTCCTTTAAATACATTAAAGCACTTTTCTGAATTATATTTAATCTAACTTTCATAAATGTGATTCACTGTATAACCAAACAGCTGTTTAAATTTACAATATGTGGATTATCGCAGTACCAATTTAAAGTAGGACACAGGTTTTCATGCAGATACTTGCATGTACACTTCTCTGCTTTGGTGACCTACTTCAAACAAATTCAACAATGCAGCCTCGAGACAAACATCAGTAAAGGAATAAGAAAACATATCTTTCCATTTTTACTTTTGACACACTTTTTGCCGTGTTATAAAAAGATTGTAATTGGATTGTCAATCCAGATTTGACAATAAGATTTTGTTACACATTTATACCATGGCAAAATTAAAGTAACACAAAAAACTCACTATGAAGCACCGACAGTCTTTAAAGAACAAAAAAAAACAAAAAAACAATGTTGACACACTTTATTGTTAAAGGGAAAATTATTTTGTTTAACCAACACTTTGTCTAACCAAATTAACAAATATTTTGCCCAGTAAGTATAAAAGCAGTGAACATAATGGACTATAACTACATGGATGCAATATAAATACAGTCTAAGAAAAGTTTGATAAATAATATTAAATAATGATAATAATAATAATAATAATAATAAGGTTTTCTTTTATAACAGAAAAAAATTAGTGAATGTGAGGGAAAACTAAAATATCAATTAAATCTGAAAATAATAGAAAGAAAATGACTGTGTGTAACTGAATGTCCACAAGAAGGAAGACCCGCCTGCGATGATCAATGAAGTATTTTGTCAATATTAGTTTCTTCCTGAGTGAGCTCCTATGGCCAGCAAGTACACCACCCAGAAGGTGGGAAAAGTTGTCAAAAATTCCTCTCTGTGTTGAACATGTTCTTCTTTTCTGCTTCATATACACTCACTTAACGCTTCATTAGGTACACGCTGCGAGTGTCTTCAGAACTGCCTTAATTCTTCATGGCACAGATTTAAAAAAGTGCTGGAAACATTATTTTAAAACGATTTGAGATTTATGTTAGGTGTGTTGCTGGAAGCTGCCATTAGTAAATGGTACACCGTGGTCGTAAAGAGCCTCCATTTTTATGTTGACCAATTTTAGTGAGCCTGTGTGCAAACTGTAGCCCCAGTTTGCTGTTATTAGTTGACAGGAATGACGCCAGTTGTGGTCTTATGCTGCTGTAGCCCTGCTGCTATGCTTCAAAGTTTTATGTGTTGTGCATTCCAACATGGTCTTCTACATACCTTGGTTGTAATGAGCTTATGTTACTGGAGTTACCGTTCCCTTCCTATCAGCTCAAAGCAGTCTGGCCATTCTCGTCTGACAACTCTGGCATCAACAAGGCAATTGGATTGGATGTTTTCTCTTTTTTTCTGAGCCTTTTCTGTAAAGCCTAGAGACAGAGGTTGTTTGTGAAAATCCCAGAAGATTGGTGGTTTCTGTAATACTCAGACCAGCCTGTCTGGAATGACATTCAAAGTCACTTACATCGCCTTTCTTCCCCATTCTGATGCTTAAATTGAACTTCAGCAGGTCATCTTGGCTATATCTACATGCCTGTACTGATCTGCTGCCATGTTATTGGCTTATTAAATATTTGCTTTAAGGAGTAATTGAACAGATATACTAATAAAGTGTCCAATGACTATGCAGCAGACCAACACTAGGTACCACAGACTCAACACTTCAGTAAGGGTTCACTACTTTGAAGGACACGCCAGGAAAAAAAAAAAAAAGCTGACATTGGCTGAGACTGTGGTCAAAGTGAGCTTTTTTCTTCTTTCCATTCTGATTTCTTCCCTAGTAGACAAAGGATTAGTAGAAATCCTGAATGTCTTAAAGTCTATCAATAGCTTTTGTGTTTTGCTAATGTTAAGCACCAGATGGTTCACTTCACTGAAGTCCACAAACTGCCCACCACCCTCTGGTACTCTGACACATCCTCCCAACTAATGCATCCAAGAGCTGCTGACTCATCACAGAATTTCCATAGGTGCCATGTCTGTGTCATACTCAAAGGCTGAAGTATATGGGCTAAATAGAAAAGGGAACATGACAGTTTGTTGTGTACTCTGTACTGCTCACCACCATGTCTGACACACAGTCCTGATGGTGCACATAATGAGGAAGGCTGGTAAGGTAGGCAATGATCCAAGCCACCAGGGGAGCATCAGCCTACATAGCAATCATGTGTTAAAAGCTGGTGGAGAAATCAAATCAAATGATTCTGACAGCAGCCACTGGCCTGCCCGATGAGTGTAGGCACAATAGAGTATGTTTATAATGCTACTCCATCTGGTTAGTAGGCAAACTGGAGAATCACTTGAAGGGGAATCTATGAACTTTAATTTAAAAACCCAATGTGAGTTTACTGATACTGACATGTAGTTACTGGTAGCACTAGGAAGGAAGTCTTCCACAACAAGTGGGGCCACCCATCAGCCGAAACAGGTGCTGGAGGTGTAAGGTGAAGTTTTCCTAGCTCCCTATACACGTGTTCAGTGGAGGCAGTTACCATGTTGGAGGTATTGTTGCTGATGTTGGGTGCCTGCTGATTGTTGCAGTCTATGTGAGGAAGCATGTCAAATATACTGAAGAAACTGTTTAGCTTAGTGGCTTAATGTCGATGTTCTCATCTAGCATTTGACTGATGGTTCTCATAACCAGTGATGGTCCTCATATCACTCCAGAGACACTCCCCGGCATCATTCTGTAACAGACTGTGTGGTGTTTTTGTTTCTCATGATATTATTATTATTATTATTAGCCAAGCAGTGCACATGAGAAAGACTATTATTCACAGTATGTTCATTTCAAGACTTGGAATGCAAAGGCTGAGTTCTTTTCTTGTTAAACAGTCTACATTTAGATAAAATATGTTTTGGGCATCTTTTCTATTACAAACTACATCCTATTCAAGTAGTATTTTGAGCACCATTTCTTTATCTTTTTTTAGTGTACCTCATCTCCTGCCCTCTCCCATCCTCACAGCATGCCATCTTTCCTGAACACTGGCTTTGAGAAATCATGTCAACGCCACAGGCTTTCAAATCTTTACAATTCATCTGCAGAATTCTGAACAATCCTCTCTCCAACTATAATTTAAGTCTATTCCTTAAAATAGATTAGATTACATAATACATAGCCAGTTGCCCTGCCCCCTTTTTATTTTTCAAAGAGCTTTTCAGCTTTGCTTAGAAAAAAAAAGGGTGAAAAAAAAAGGCATCGGTATACCACAGTCTGTATTGTATGTTGGAGGATGATTCAGCATCTGCAGAACAGGTTTCGTAAGGCTACACTTAAGTGTAGATATCATGTTTCCACCATATACAGAAACAAAGAATGAACAAGATGTAGGAAATATAGTACTTTTATACTTCTTGAAAATATTAACATGAATTAAATTTTAATGCTAAGAAGTAAGTTAAAGAAAAAAAATCAACAAAAAAAATCAGAAGGTTAAGGCATTTCTGAGCACAAGGTGTCATTCAGACCAACAAAAGCTGTAGCGGATATTGCTAAAACGCAGTAAAAGAATTTATTTTTCTTTCTGCCGCAAACCAAGCGTACTGTAAGGAAAGATAGAGCTGTACTTGCAAGCTACTGCAATAACAGGAAGAGCTGCAACCCACACAAATATCCATTTAAAGGCCAGTGATTCTCCTCTAATGAGTGCCATGAACTCTGTGTGGCATGATCTGTGTTGCATTTCCCTTCTATAAAAAAAAAAATTGGGGACAAAGAAGACAGATGGTTTGAACGAGGAGTGAAGGAAGCCATTTATGTCCACTGTGAACGACCATCTTTGAACAGAGGAGGTGGTTTACGACACCAACTGTCTGCCATCTATAATCCAGTTTTGAGATCCCTTCCCAGACGCCTTAACGCCCACTCACATCCTAGGCCGTAATCACATGATAGGGTGGGGATAGGTTTCACAATGGGTTCACCCGAAACCTTGGCTGATTGAGACCCACACCCGTTTTCACACCTGGGCTCGTGTGATTAGGTAGAGGATCCACAGGGGGTCCATGACCCTCTTGGGAGACACTTGATAAGGCTTTAAATCTGGGACTCTCCACCATTTGCTCTTAGAACTGAAGAAGCTTCTCGGATGAGAGGTGAAACGTCTTCAAGAAACTTAGAGAAGTCCAGACGCTTTTCTTTCCAAGCTCCTTAGACTACCATGACCTGGATGAATGAGAACCTTCACAGACTAAAAGAAACCAGGAACACATCTTATTCAAGAGGCTAGATACACATATATTCTGTGAAAGTTCAGCACTGAAAATCTCTCCCTAAGACTCAAGTATTGAACTTTCAGTGACTGGCTATATATTCTTACTGTTCGCTGTTGACAAAATGTTGAGCTTTTCTCCCAGGGGTTCCATGACTTCAGTCATAAATCTAGTGCGTGCATGTGTGCAGAATGATGGCCAAGGTGGCTGCTATGCTTCTCACATTTAAACCTAAATGTTGGTACACCAGAAATGATTTACGATCAGCGACGTCCAGGGAAAAACTTTAAAACTCTTTAGACAATCCTCTTCCCGCTTTCTCTTTTTCAGAGAAATACTGAAAAACAACTGCAAGAAAGTCAGAAAAAGAAACCTATTAAAAACAAAATGCTGAAACCTTCAAATGCTTAAACATGCCTTAACCCAGTTATGTCTGCTTTGTGAGTTCAAAAGTATTCCTTTAACTTATTTGGTAACAGCAGAGCATTAGAGAGAATAAAGTGTGGTAAATTTAAAAAACAAAGTGACGTGAAACTTAAAGCAGCTAGTAGAATATGCCCTCTACTGGATTCTGACAGTAATGTCCACAAAGGATACTACAGAACAGATCACCTTTGAACAATGAGAAGGAATTACTCTTTTTTATTATCCCTGCAGGACTGTGTGATCAGGTTTTTCAATGCATTCTGGGTATTGTATACCTGCACAAAATCTCAACACTAAGGAAAAAAATGACTATAGATGAGAAAAATGAATAAAACTGAGGGAAACAATAGAGACAGGAAGCCTCTTGGTTACATTGCAATTGTTCACCGAATGAAGACAAATAGCCAGCCATATTTTTTGACAAAGCAATCCCACTTGATCAACCTCAAAAACAAAGGTAAGACTCAGTATTTCCCTGCGAGGAAAGGCTAAGATCTGTGCAGACAAGGCAAATGAATCAATACAGTGAAGTCAATATTCAATGCATTTTTAATTTGTGCGTGTTCATATTGCTGTACACCAGTTAGGGTCACAGGCCTTAGAAAAAGTGGTGCAATTTTAATGTCTTGTGATTGTTAACTGCCATAATGTCCATGAAACATTCATACCCTTTGGTGAATGTATCATACATAATTACATACTTCTATTTTTTTTAACCACCTTTATATGGGCCTATGCTTCTTTTAAGTTTGTAACATAGACAAAGGCACGCTTTGAATCAATAAAGTATTTTAATCTGAAGAAAAAGATTATTATCTGTCCATACATGAGTGTCTGCAGTGTCAGTCTTATCAAAATATATCAGTTACTCTCCTAAAATGAATTTTAAAGGATGAAACTAGGTTAATTTGAAATTATTTTACCTAACCTGTGATTTAAATTTAAGATTTGATTTTTTTGTATGTAGTAATATATATACATATATATATATATATATATGGTCAAATTCTCCACACAAGCAACAAGGCTTGCAGCAAGTCACAAGACAACAGTTAGAGACTCATGCTCAACGCTGCAGTGTTGCTGTTGGCCATATACTCAGACCTGTAAAAGAAGTGTGGTGGGAATGCATTACACTAGCATTACCTGACCACTGTAACACTTGCTCAATGGAGCACACAAAACCATCTCCTCCACTGTTTAATTTATTCAGTGTCAAAGGACAGCCCCCGAGAGACTGAGAATACAGGTTGTTTTATGTGGTTAAATCACAAGACCACCACAGTGTGCACGCATGTACACACACTCAGGAAAGCACGCATACTCACACAAAATACACAACAACAGGATGGAGGTGAAGTTTTGTGAAAAAGAAAAGCTTTAAAAAAAATAAAAAAACCCAAAACAACACATCCATCACAAATAATTGCAATCTTGTATGTATCAGTGAGATGAGTGAAGGGAAGCACTTCCTCCTGCTCACCTATTTTCCACCACAGCAAACAGGGCATTCGGAAGGGACAGATGGTTCTTCTTTAAACTGAGAAGACTGTCTGAAATGCACTACAGCAGGTTTGATTTTACAAGAGGGATCCAAATCAAAGCAATTAGACTGTAATGTGTTCCATAAACCTGAAAGAGGGACCACTGAGGGGGGAAATGGCAGAAATATATGTATATGTCCATAGCTTTAATGGGAGTTCAAGCTATATTAAAGAGAAAATAGAATTACAAGGGAATAGCTCTGAGACTGTGCCTTACACTTTTTGTGCAATAATAGCATGCAAACACACACACACGCACACACACTGCACTCAGACTTCACCCCTTACCCCGTTGTTCCTTGATAGAAACCACAGGGGGTCTAAATGTGACAAAAAGGATTTCAAACAATCCATACTGCCATTTAGGGAGGTTAATTGCTTGGTCTGGTGCCAAACAGATTCAGTGACGGCTAAGTCTGTGCACATAAGAAATTATTTGTAGGAGTGAAGAAGCAGTTAGCATGAATGCCAATTAGCATTCAGGCACTTTAATTTACAAAAGTCTGATCAAAAACATACACTACTTAACTAGAAAATGATACACGAAAAAAGTCACTGCACTGAAGCAGTGCTATGAAGTGCAGCCATATAAGAGATCAGTTACTGATATTTAAACAGTACTGCGCTCTAGGAAAAGTGTGTTATGTGCTGAGCCACAGCTGTAATTTTTAACAAGAACTGAGTGATAGCCAAATAGAGTTTCTTTCCTTTCTGTTACCCCACCTAGTCCAAAGCCTGTATGTAGCTATAAACAAGACTTATCTACTAATAATAGAGCCAGCCAAAGGCAATCAAGGCTCTTGCTGCAAAGCCAAACTCTCCTGAGACAGTAAAATCGGAAACAGCCACAACACATTATAAAAGAAAGCATGTACTTATCTTCTGTCATGCTACAAAGATGTGTGCCAAGTGCAGTGTGTTTTATACACAACCTGCAGTTTTGCTAAATATGTTGCTGTGATGATGAGGCTGTAAAATTGCAACTCTACGACTTTAACAACTGTACACACACACACACACACGTCCTCAACCCTGTCTAACCTCACCTAAAGTTACTACAGTAGGTAGATATGCTGCAAAACTCTTTCACAGAGGTATTACATTTCCCCTAACCTAATCGCTTGCCCACACAATAAGAACCATAACAGATAGGGGCCACATCTCTTCCATGCCCCCATTCTGGACTGGACCTTATCTGCAGGGAAACACATTTCAGCCGGGCCTGTCCTCACGCACGAGAACGGCCTGCTGACGGTGGGCTCTTAGGGCTTAACCTGGGCTTACTGCACCTCTTCTTCCATAGCAGATACTCCCCATCTCTCCCAGCCCCCTACTCAGCACAAGCTCTAGCTCCTGCACCAGTCTCTGCACTAGGCAAGACACTAGCTCTGCACAAAGAGGTATTTACAGAGTCTGTCAAGTTATTAAACTTTAATCCCACTAAGAAGAGCATATTCTGACAATGAATTATAGATGACACAGGTTAGACTCTCTTATATGACCTCCATTTCACCAAACCCACCATGGTGGGTTTTAATAAACTCTATTATGAACTTACTGTGGATGATGCCTGCACCTAGATGGAGTTTCAAATATATAAAAACAGGGAAGAAGCATGTGGGGAAAATCTAATCCTGATGTGAATTACAGCTGTAGGGGGTCAGGCTCCAAGATAGATCTATGTGCACAATAAGGCAATGTTTATCAGACTGAAACTCACAACACATATCCTAGAACAATTATGAAAAGGCTGAGTTAATTCAGTCACAGGAACTCATCAGTGACCTCACTGCATTTCATTTGTTTAGTCTTTGGGGAGCTTAACATCAGCTTTCCCATCTGTCAAGAATTGGCAAAAGAAAGTAAATGAGTTTTAAAATTCAGCAGAGACCAATTGTCCTTCCTTGAAATTATTTTATCATCCCCCATCCCTACACCCTCCTTCTGAGATGACAAACACAGGCTGTCATCCTGATAACACTATGCTCTGTGATCTATGTGATCTATGCTCTGTGCTATGCTTTAAAGATTAAATCTTTAAATATATGGATACTTGTCAGGTTTATTCATTAAACCTAGAAAGTTTTAGAGAAGGTAAAATTATCCTAAAACATGACCAGTAGTGATCTTGTAATCTTAAATATTCTTTACAAGGATCATATAAACCTGTGTTTCTGTCCACATCCAAACACTTAATGGATAAACTGTATTTAGTTATCAGATTTAATAGTGTTAAGGTCAGTGTGTTTGTTGTGTGACCTGGAGCCAAGGTGACTTCCTGCTTCACATGGCTGTTTCCATGTCTTCCAGACCAGGGGCCTCTCATTACACACTGGAATCCTGCTCCTAAATGGTAGGGAATGACTGTTTGCCTCCCTCATTCTGGAGTAATAGGATGCAAGGTCATCATTATCGAGTACACAGGGCCTACATCATAGAAGCTTTTACAGTCTTCAAACAGCTGCTTTTTTAACCCTCAAAACCACATTCCACTCCCAGCCCTTTTTGTACAACCTTGCCTCTCCACACCGCTAATCCCAGCCAGTGTATTTGTGCAAGTAAACATCTTGCAGCTGTCGTCCTGCCAGGTCAAAGACAGGTTGTGAAGTCCTTCATACTACTTCTGACTCCATCTCTATCCATGGAGCCAATTGTCCTGTGCTGCAAGGGATGAACGGTCGCTCACAGATCTTCACACCCCCTCTGCCTCATTGACTTGATTTACAGAAAAAGCAATAAAACGAAAAGAGGTGCAAAGGCTGTATAAGAGTATAAAAACAAGATGTGATGCATGCTTGTCTCTTCAGGGTGCTTTACGTTCAACAAAAAGATAAACAATGCTGGCTAGGCACATATGGCACATTGCTGTAGAGTCTTTGGAGAACCAGAAGTGGCTGTCAGTTTTAGACATGACTATCAGCATGGTGGAGGCACAACAATGTGGAAGCAAACAGAGTAATTACCTAGTCAGAGAATGGAATTGTGTTTGCAGGTAAATGGCAGGTGGTTATGATAAGTGTTGAGGCTATTGTGCCAGCAGGCCTTGCCAAACCCAGTTAAGGGTTGGAGTCATGCAGGAAAGAAGATTACTGGAACTCAGTCTTATGGGCTCCCTGTGTGTGAGCCCCGTGTAATAAAAAGCTCAATAGCTTGATAGGTGCCATTATCTTTGCTATAGTGTATTTAGAGGCAAAACACACCTTAAGCAGTTTCCCCTCCTGTTGAAAAAGGAAAGAAACTCTAAATTAGTAATTGCCTAACCAAAAATGCATGTTTGAAATTTTAAAAAAAAAAAAGTCTCAATTTTCTCATCACAGTGGTAGAGTTACACGGGAGTTATAACTGTACAATTTCCATTTAAATGAGGTGCACCAAACACGGCTGGAGCACAGAGTTGCCTGGGCACTAACAGTGTCATGCAACAAAATATTAACAAAGCTAAACCTTTTGAAACACTATAGTGAAATAAACTAGACTCTAATGATGTGACAAATATAAAGTGTAGTTCTTCACATTAATATCACCCAGGGTATTCCAAGAAGAGTCAGGGTCTAATTCTTCTTTAATACTGTATGTAAGCAGTGTCAGTATTGTTGTGAACGGCCCTGCTCGGGAAATGCTGCATGTGAGGCCAGGGCAGTGAGGCCACTACAATTGGCTGTGATCTAAACCCCACAGGGCCAAACCAGTGCGTGATCCTTAGGTCAGCCACGCTCTGCTCTCTGCTTTCTTTTCTCTGCTGTGCTTCTTTCATCCAGCTGTCTCAACCAGTTATTACAGGGGTTCCTCTTTCCCTTAGGTGGAGGTACTCTTTATTTGGCCCTGGGCTGTATATATGTCCAGTGTTACCATCTCTGCTGTAGCAAACTAGGAAGGCAGGCAAAAATCCACAGTGGATTAGGTGGAATTTGGAACCAGTACTGCACCTATACTGACTTGGGCAATGCAGGAAAGAGGCTTATACTTAAGCAAAGGACTGCAGAATACCTATATTGGCTTGACTTTGACACAAACAGCTTCTTATCCTCAAAAGAAATTGTATACACAACAAAGCAAAAACAACAACAACAAAAACAAATTGAAAACTGCAACAAGGTGATTACATTAATTACAGGTAACAGAGTGATAACATATTGTTCACTAAACACATGCAATAACTTCAGGTTTGATGCAGCTCTATACAAGACTACTTTTAAATTGTGCTGTGAATAAACTATGCAAAGGTAGGCATTTAAATTTTATAGTTAATCAATCATGAAAATAGTGACATGAATACAAATGCATTTACAAACTGACAACAGAGTAAGATTTGTTTTGGGATGCATGGCAGCTGGAGGATATATGCAACAACAGCGATCTCCTTCTGAGCTCACGGCGCCACTTTCACCACATAGATTTATCACAGATCGTCACTACACAGTGTAATTGATGCTTTAAATTTACAAAGACTCACAAAGGAATTTACAAGGTTGAGCATACTAACACAATAAAGGAGCGCTGTGGATTCATGAAGCTGTCACTCTGTTACAAATCTAATGACTATTAAAGTTGAAAACGAGGGCTCCCATTTTGCTGCTTTCAGCAGAATGGTCTGATGGAAAAGATTGGAAAGTAAGCGAGGAGAAGTGATAGAAAGGGTAACTAGAAGACCGAACGGACATAATGTTAAATCAGAGAGAATTATTTTAGACATTATATAGGTTATTTATCTCGTTATTCATTAATCACTCCTTGTGTGTATCCTCAGCGAGATGTGGAAAATGCCTGTCTTTGTCAACATTCTTTATCAGAAGGCAATAAGGTTGTGTTAGTCCAACTACACAGAGCTGGCCTCTGCTCTAATATTAAAACCTGTGGGGGTTTCATAGGAGCCCAGGGCCCAACAAGCAAGTGAGCATACACCATGGACCCCAGCGCATTGCTTAGCCACATTACCCAGCACCCACCAACCCAAATTTCATTACTAACTCATTACTGAATGCAGCTCAGCCATGGGAGAACCACACTGAATCATAAAACACTAATTTAACACCAGGAACAGATTTTCCTCTGTACTGGCCTGGGCAGCACTGTACTAAATGAATAATTGTTCCAACTGGTAATCCTGACAAGTCAACACCTATTCTGTCAATCACGCTGACATGTAGAGTGTTTTAATTTATCTGTTATACACAGACTGAAACAGACATTGTATTTAATTATTAAATGTGTTGTGTGTGTACTGATGTTCGTGACTGCTTGCACTAAGACAAGAAAGAGGAACTTGTGTTAGACTATTTTTTCTAATTACACAAGTCTAAAATTCTTAATTGCTCTGATTATTTTAGCTTGCTAACAATACTCTAGAGAATGCATGACAACAAAGATGGTATAAAGCTGAACACATAAGCTGTAGCTCTTTTGGTTTATTTTTACATTGCTTAGAAAATGGAGACTAGCCTGCATGAAACCATAGCAACTCATTAGACTCCAAAACAATCAAACAAAAAAAAAAAAAAACAAGCCAAAATTTTGGCAATGGAATGTGGTAAATGTATTTTTGAACTTATTTTGGATGAGGTCCATAGAGGCCGTCATCAGGATGCAGAAAAAAAAGCAAACACAAAGGAAGATATGAATGTCAGTGATTATGCTGAAAATGTTCAACAACGATTAAAGGACCAATATAAACTAACAATGGTCCCAAAGTTTAGGGCCAACTGAGCAATAACCCTCAGACGCCTCATAAATATAAACAAGTCAGTGTGTGAAAATGATCAGTTAGCTTCTGTATAGTTCAGTGATGTCCCAGAAATTCTAAGCAACAAAGATGCAACATAATCAGTGAGCTTAGTAACATGTAATTCATCAGTTGAAGCCTATGATCTCAAAGATACCATCAGAAACATTCCAACATAAATCTTCTCAGAAGAATAAGGAGTTCAAAAATAGATACATCTCAAAGAATGCCAGTCTCTACACTGTAGACTCGGTCTGGGATCACATCAAGAGACAGAAACAACTGAGACAGCAAAAATTTACAGGTATTGCAAATTCTGTAAGTTGTTTGAAACATCCTTCCTGCTAAATACTATGAATACTATCCACCAGTATAACCAAAGCAATGGCTGCTTTTCAAACTCAAGCGTGGTCCCACCCAAAAAAAAACAAAAAAAAAACTGTTTTTTTTCCCCTGTTAACTGTACTTTTTCCATCTATCCATACATCCTCTTCCACTTATCAAGGGAAGGTTAGAGCCTATTTGGGCTGTCAATGGGAAAGAGGTGGAGTACAACCTGGACAGGTTGCAGAGAAACAACATTCGTGCTCACATTCACACCTATGGCCAACTTCGACATTACATGCATGTCTTTGGACTTTGGGAGGAGGCCCGACACCCAGGTAAAGTCCTGGGCTCCAACCAACCAGTAGATTCAAATCCATGGACCGTTCTGCTGAGACGTAACAGTGCTAACGACTGCACCACTGTGCCATGAAAGTTAATAATAATTTTTTTTTTTTTAAAAATGCAGTCGGGTAATCACTTCCTGTGTGTTTATGATTCTGTGTTTACCTAAAGAAGTAAACATACAATTTCTTAATGTTCAGAAGGCTTGCACTGCCACACAAACAACATTTTGCTAAATTTCTATTCGTTGAACCTCAGCAATGAGTGCGCTATGTGCATTAGCATGACTGTAATGTTACTATTAACTGTAATTATGAGAGATTCTAATTGTTTTTCTAATTAACCCCCAACTGCACTTCAAACAACATCAATCTCAAATGATGACTTCCAATAATGTCAGACACTATAGTGTGCATTTCATTCAGCTATTGATGTTTCTTAGAGTTTCTAATTTCCGCTGCAAGTCTACATAAAACGGTTAAATACATCTTTAAAAATTACTTGATTCTAAAAAAAAAAAAAAAAAAAAAAAAAAACACTAAAAAAAAAAAAAAAAAAGTATCTAAAAAA
>VVHJ01015145.1:32563-45674 GCA_015107715.1 Tylochromis polylepis | reverse complement strand
TCTTAAACAGAAACGGAAATGTCTCTAGGCATTTATTTAATGTGTAAACCCCAATTAGCATGACTAGAAAAAAGTCAATGGTGGTGCTTTTTTCCTCTGATTAGAACCCGTTTCTGGCTCTTAAATCCTGCTTTATATCACCTCGATCTGGTATCCTGGATTGCAGATGCATTCACAGATTTATTTCAATCCATCCATTTTCTTCTTCTTATCCAGGCTCGAGTCACAGGAGCAGCAGCCTAAGCAGAGAGACATGTATTTATTTGTTTCTCCTTCAGCATTTTCCGTGCTATGTGCAGCTCACTCTGGATCCACATGTATTCTCCCAAAACCTCGAAACAGAGTTCCCCTCTTAGATTACACATCATCCCCATTTACACCTTGATGATCAAACAGGAATAAGGTGCAAACTGACAGATTTACATTTCAACTCTTGGACTAAAATCTGAAGGATTCTAGTTTAAGTACAGGAAATCTGCACTTAAAAACTATATTAAGCTGTATTTAAAAAATCAATTTTACACCTACTCAAGTGTCCCAGTTTAAAACAAAAACAGGTTTTTATTTAGAAGGACTTTGTTTTCTTTCTAACAAACTTTGGGATTCATATTTTCAGTAAACTGCACCAATTCCAGGTGCTCTGTGGCATAGATGAACAGAAACAAACACTGGTCAGATGCTTTTGGTTAACTTCAAAGTTCTGATTGACATGTTGGCTCGGTGGCTGCTCAGAAGAAACTCTAAGAAATGAAAGTTCTCCTTTTAACCTGCATTTTAAACGTCAGGAGAATTTTATAGATGCTATTTTGAAGTGGAGGGGGAAGTCATGGATTAGCCCTTAACACACTTATGCTCAATTTCATGAAGTAAACTCAAACTCATGGATGTTTTCTTCACTCTGCTGACATGATTTTTTTTTTTTTCTTTTAACATATACACACATCCACTTTTCTCCCTTTCAGGCCTCGCTGCGTGACATTTGGTGAGACTCGTTTCCTGTGTGACTCCTACCAGCAGATGGCAGAATAGATCGGACTTTTCCTCAGCGTGACCTTTCCCTGCAGTTACAGGGTCAAACAGACACCCACTCCTACTTCCTCTCAACAAAAACAGCACACATGTATCCAGAGGCACGTACTCAGAGGGCTAAATACTGGTTTGCCAAGACAGAACGAAAAACAAGGCTGCAGCTGCCAAAAAGTCGGTTTTGAGAGGAAGTCATCATTTTATTCCAGTAAAGAAGGTAAGTCTCCAAAAAGCCCAGAAGGAAACTTTACTTTGAAATAGGGTAGCTTTAGCTTTATGCTTTGGCTGGACTTTAGTTTATATTTAGACAGTTTTGTTCATGTTTTTTAATATCTTTGGAGTTCTTGTCTCTAAATATATCTGCCTATCTCGTGTATCAGGATTCTGTGTGGCGTAGCTGATGCCACAATACAAGCTGTTCTTTTCTGAGGTATTGCTTCACAAACGGTACATTTCATCACTACCTCACACTGTTGTTGTTGTAAGTAAATCCTTTTTTTTAATGATTGGCTTCAGCTGAAGGACACACGGCTCAAATGTAATGTTTTGTTTTGCAGTTCAGAAGAGAACAACTGTTTTTTATCCAGAAGGTTTTGTGTTATTTGTCATAACAAGATGTACTAAGACACAAATGCTGATGTTCTCATCTTACATTTAAGATATTTTAGCTTTACTAAGGCAGGAGTGCTGAATTCAGTTTCACTAAAGGCTGTGATTGTTAACATGTTTAAATGCATGTCATACCTTTGTCAGTGTAATTTGGTCCACATTAAACTTTGTTTAACCAAAAGGTTTAGGAAAGGAAAACCAGGGTAACTTACAGGCAGCTTACAACAACGCATAAGATGATCCTGAATTTGACAGACACTCATAGTTTTACATCCTGATGTAGGAGCAAAGTTAGAAATCTGTAGTTTTGTTCTAACCCAGCCTCTTTCATAGGCCAGAACATGCCAGCTCATTAGTTTCATAGAAAGGAAAACAGAGCAAACTAATATGAGATCTTTGGTCAAGTTCCCCCGTAACTCACAGCCGAACCTTCTGCCAAAAAAGTGCCGTAACTCCTCTGAGATTGGACTCCAGGAAATGCTGTGCTGCAGCTGAAGGTCTCACCTCAGTTCAACAAATGTCTGAAGTCTCAATTTCCTGTCTGAAAATCAAAATGTTGACACAAGAAAATGTGACAGTTTGACCATAAACATGCACATGAGCAACTGGAGGTCATTTTGCAGGCCTCTGGGAGTGCTGCTCCTCCTCTTCCTTCTCATCCTGCTGCTGAGCTGAAGCCCTGCTAAGCTCTTGTCCAACTCTCCTTGTGTAATGGCCTGTCTTTTGGCATCTCCTGTGCTGGGAGACTTGGCAAACCTGGTTGTGATGACATGTGTGGATGTGCCATACCAGGGGAGCCGCAACCCATTCAGATTACTTGTGTAACCTGAAATGATCGCAGGTACCGTTTCATGCTATCAGAAGTGAAGAGGACAGAGCTGAGGAGAGAGTGATGAACTGTGGCCACCAGTTGCTGTTCCTTACAGTAATTGGGGGTTGTCTCGTTGCCTCTCCAGCACCTGTTGTACTTTGTTTTGCACTAAAAATGGATTCACAATGGTTCATGCTCCCTAACCCCTGAAAATACACCTGAAGTTTAACTGACTTTGTGTTGATTTTTTTTTTGTTTTTTTGAGTATTATAGTTTTCTAGATAATGTAATTTAAAAATGGCCCCTCATGAAATGATACTAGAAAATTGTATAAAAATATGCATGGGATGTGAGAAAGTTTAAAGCATAGTGGAGAGTGGCTTAGTGTAACACAGAGTTAAAGCCTGCAGCAAAGTTTACCAGAAAACTGTCAAACTGAAATGTCGAGCAGCTGATCTGCATACAGACTGCTTTCATTTTAGCTTCTTTTTGAGATGATTGTCTTACACGGCGAGAGCACGAAGTGGTGGTGGGTGCAAGCAGCTAAAAACATTCTTCTCTTTACATTTAACTGACCATGCACGTGGTTTTGATGAAGCACTTTTCTGTTATTTTAAGGTAAAAATAACGGGAAAAAACTACTTATTAGTGAGGGCCCTGTCAGACACTTCCTTCAGTGGAAACCCCATCACTGGCCCAGACAGATCTAACATGTTTTTACTGGCCCTGGACCATCAGACTCATGTTGAACCTTTTAAATGTTTCCTAACTAATTTAACTTACAAGCAGCAATGGCACTTTCAAATCACAAGATCACAGATGTAGTTAAAGCTGTTTCAGCTGCTCTGAAAGGCACAAACTCATAAAATCCCACTCGCATAAATCTGACAAGGCAGCTGCCCTCAATATGGAAATGTCAATACACCACCAGAGGATCCAGTGACACTCTCTGGCCCCTCCCTCCTCCTGCCAGCACTCGTGCACCCAGTCAGTTTCACAGATTTACTACAGGTCGTTTACAGGATGTGACTCATCCTGACCACACGGCAGCGTGCACATGAATGCTCAGTCATCTTGATGTTCGTGATTCTGCTGCTGTTAAAAATGGCTTCCTCTTTGTTGATAAGTGTGATAAGTGGGCATGGGTTGTGCATGGTCAACATGCAGGTATGAGTCATCCTCCAACTGTAGATATGTTTGGGTTTTTTTTTGTTGTTGTTGTTGATAAACTACGGTAAACGTGGTTTTGTGGGCTCACAGAACATCTGATGTGGTGTAGACAGCAACCAACTCAGGGAAATATTTCTGCTAGAAATGAAAACTGGTTAAAAATTCAGCGAGATGTGATGATTTTAATGTGCACCGACCTCCTGCTTCCAGAAACAGCTACTCTATAACAATGCAGCAGCCACACAGTAGCAAAGATTCAACGGCAAAGTAACGGATGAATAAAACATAATTTGGAAAAATAACAAACAATAAATCTATAAAAAGATCAATAAAGGATCCCTACATCCTTTTTTTTACAGTTTGCAAAGTAAAAATGTTAGGTAAAGGCAGGAAGTGGACCAAACCACTGTAAGGTAGATGAGGGGGAGTCCATCTTTCACAAATTTATGTATTGCTTTCCACCTGTTATTTAAACTGAAAGCTTTCATTTCAATGTTATTTAATATTATATCATTAAATATTTACAGTGGTGCAAAAAAAAAAATTTCATTGGTGTGCCATTGCCAACCCCAGACATCTCCCTTTTGCCCCACCCCTGATCACTTGTCACCTTGCAGGGAGTGTCAGAAATATGTGGAGTAGCCAGTAATGTTGGCAACGCCCATTTATGTTTTTGCTTCTGTTGCTCGTCCAGCTGATCGTGTTGTACTAAAGTGAAAACAAAGGTTTAAAAGATTTAAACCCTCCACTGCAGCTGTTGTTTGTCCGTTTCCTGATAGGTCCCGTGTATTTCTTTCTTTTCTTTTATAAACGTATTAACACTCCCAAACCTGAAGTGTCGGAGCAAGTCTGCCTTTTTTAATACTTAGGGTTACTTATGATGTCCTTTCTTCACTTTCTATGATAACCATTCTTCCCAACAGAATAGTCTTAAACAGATATTAGTCTTTTTGTTGCACTTGTCCTTTACAGTATAAGATCAGACGTGATCGTGGATATGAGAAATGAATACTGTCCCAGAGTTTTATTTTTCCATTTCCAAAAAATATTTGAGCATTTGACTGTTTTGATTTCAAATATTTAAAAATAAATAAACTGATGAGAGAATACATGGAAAACAGAAAAACAAAGTAAAAAAAATAAACTGCGTTTCCACAAATATCTCTAGATACCACACACTTTACATGCTCAAAAAGAAGTAGGAGTAAGGAAGTAATGATTTACAAATCAGAGTTCATCAATATATAATCAGACAGTATAACTATGTACTCCACACACGTGCACACATAAAACAATATAAACTTCGCAAACAGAACAACTACATTTTTACGTTACTATCCCTGTAAATCCCTGTCCTTTATATTATATTTGATTTTAAACTGAGTTGTGTTTGGACATGTGTTAATTCCACACAATTTTATACCACATATGGATATAGAAACCTCACCTGGTCCTCTGAAACTGTCCATCTTTAAATTTAATGTACCCCTTGAACTGTAGCCCATCTGAGTTCTACAAGATTCAAACTTTTTTTTTTTTTTTTTTTAAAGTGTGTTAGTGTGTTCATGTGTGCTCAGTATGATTTGGTTCCATGTGTTCACACAGTCATTTTCCAGCACCAGTGGTTCTTCCAGCTAATTTCCCGTCATTCCAGTGATTCTGTTGGATGTGTTTTTCCACTTTTCACCTAATTGGCTTTAATGTTGATATGGTCTTAATACTTTTGCACAGAAATATAAAATATACACTTGCTGTTCTGCATTATAGTCATTACCATCAACAACATATTCCCCTGTCTGCACATTAAATCATCTCCATGTGTGATCTGTTTACAACCTGCAGACTGGTCATTTTATTAGCTGCACCTGTCTGATGCAATCCGGTGCAGCTGCACTGCCATAAATGCAGCTTTTGTTTCTATGACAAAAATGCGTTTGGCAGGTTGGAAAAATACAGGCTGCCACTTGAAAAGCAACTCTGACATAATATTTGTTATGTCAGAGTTTTACCAGAAACATTATATAAAGAGAAAACGTATGAGACCAGGTTTATGTAGCGATAAAAGTTCAGCAGATGCAGGTGAACGGCATCAAAAATGGATCTATTTTGACTATTGAATATCTAGACAATACAGCCTGATCATGCATTTCTTTATGAAGTGGTATTGTATAATAAATATCACTTGATAAATGATCATCTGCATCTCATAAACAGCTATTTATGTTCAAGTGCGCGTAAACTAATGCAAATCAGTGCAACATCTGTGCTGCTTTTGCAAAGTTGATCAAAAAGATGATCATCAGCGTGGAAAAGTACAGCCTGCTACATGAAAAATAACTCTGACATAACATTTGTTTATTTGTAGTGTTATGAGAGACATTATGTAAAGAGTTGACCTGGCACTCTGTGAATCAGTAAATTGTAATCTCTGATAAAGATCTGAAACACCAGTGATGGCGAGTGTGTCGCCCTGCACTCAAATAGCCCAGCAACAGAGAATTAATTGTAAAGGATCCATCGTGGTCAGGTGTCCTTCATGTAGAATAGAATGTTTTTATTGTCAATGTAACATCCAATTACGTGAACTCTCGACAGTCCAAAGATCACTTAACAGTCATTCCAGATTACTCCATTCTGTCAAATTGCACAGAGCACATTCACATGGACATTGCAGCATTTAGTGCTTGTACAATAACCCCTCACACTGGTGGTGTACAACCTTTTTTTACTCCTGATGCATTAAAGCAACAGTCCTTAAACTCTTTGTTAAACCTGTTTATAACCAGGAGACAGGAATTAATGATAAGACCACGCTGAGGCTGTCATGCAGAAATAATTATTCATGAGATGCACATAAACATTATTCTTATTATTGAATACATACAGCATGATCATCCATTTCTCTTTAACATCTGTGGGGTTTTTTCATTGGTTATTTTATACTTTTTACCTGTATCTCCTGCTTCTGCAGGAGGGCTATTCTGGTCTCATTCATAGATTCACTAACCGATATTCTGCTCCAGTCTGCATGCCAGATATCCTTGGGCAAGATACTAACCCCATGTTGCTCTCCGATGCATCCATCAGAGTATGAATGCGTGCAAATGTTAGACAGAAAGCACCTAGAAACAGCATAGAGAAAAAGGGCTTGTGTGAATGGGTGAATGAGGCAAGTTGTGTAAAGCGCTATATAACAACCAGTCCATTTACCAGATAACCCAGTAAATGTTATCCAGTGGAAGATCTGTCCTGTAAATGCTTCCGCAGCCTGTTTTTGTGTTTGTCAAAAAAGTTGACTGACAGGTTGGAAAACTACAGCATGTGTGGAAAAAACTATCATAACACCGGTGAATGGTTAATTACAGTCTCGTGTGTGTGCGTGTGTGCGCTGCTGTTACAACAGCCAAACTGAGGAAGTTGTTACCACATGTTCACATGCTGTGCTCTCCCTGAGTGATTAGAAACTCTTAACACGGCGTACTCAGGCGATGGGTGTTATGGTGTATCAGTGAGGATGAGTGCGGGTTATCGTGCTTTTGTGCGCTTCTATATTTAGTCGAGGGCCAAGTCGCTAGAGTAAATCTGTCAATCATATCAGCCACTCAACAGGTTTGCCCCCCTCTCTCTGTCTCTGTCTCGCTCTCTCTCTCTGTCTGGCACATGACCTCTAATGCTCCATATGGTCCGCTGACGTCTGAGCTTCCTAATTCCTCTTCCTCTCTCTCTCTCAGGCTTTATAGGCAGCAGTGACAAGTCATAGTTATTTCCACACACACAGACCGCACATCTGTCACTGACACACTGCAGACGTTTAGCCTCCCAAGCGAAAAGGCAGCACATCTGTTAGGTAGCATTAAGGTCTTTTAACTGAAGAGTACTGTGGACATTGCAGAAGAGTGTAATGGAGACTCTGGGTAAGAAGAAGTTTTTTCTTTTGGGTGTTTTGGTCGTCAGTAGCTGTTATTTTAGTTTCACAAAGTCTTATTAGAGAAGGTTTTGGATGTGGTTTTCTCTACATAGAAAAAAATTGGGGGGTTTAATTTAGTCAGCCTTAAAAACATTTGTCTGTTTAAGCATTTTGGCTATTTGATACATTTCTTTTCAGTAAGTCTTGGCTTTATGCTTCCATGTGAAAAGTTCTGTGGTCACCACTCCAAGAAAAACACTGGCTGTGTGACTGAATTAAAGCATTAATTATATTAGTATTAAATATTAATAATTAACATACTAATATAAATTTTGAAAGAATGAAGATGCTTGTTTAAACGTACTGCCGTTCTCTGTCTGTTTCACGCAGAACTGCACGGATCCTAAACATCCAGCGGTCAAGCTGTATCTAATGCCTCCTTTTATAGTCACATAGTTCTGGTCTCGGAGAACTGAGAGAACTGTCAGAATTTTTATGTCGAAGCAGAGGCCAATCTTATCTTTGTGCAGCACATTTTTTGTCAGATTTAATGAACTCAGAGTGCGCATTACAGTGAAGAGTGCATTGCTTCACCTGTGAATTCTCCTTGGAATGCAGTTAGCTGAAGCACAACAGTTTTTTTGATTTTGTCTTGCTGAAAGTCAAAACATTTGGAGATGCGAAACTATTGCTTTTGTGTTTAGTTTGCACCTCTTTCAATGTCTCTTGGTACAACGTCTGACCCACTTTGGTTTCTGAAGTCCAAGTTCTTGTAGATAGATGCTGTTAAATACTCATGGAACCACAAATTGGAGCAGATGGTGTGGCACATTGCTTATTATCAGCATGGTGTGGCTTCTGCTGCCTGTAACTCATAACTAAAAGTTGCTTCTCATGTTTAACATTTTTTGCGGAAGCTTTTGTCACTTTTATAAAACTGCAACAATCTTCACTTCAGCTTCTCACCTCTACTCTCTGTTTCACCGGTGAAACCCAAACACCACCTCTGAGAATCTGTCTCCAGCTCCACATTTGTTTTCTTAGGTTTGCTGCGTGTGAAACACTGGCTGATGTGAAAACTGAGTGACTGCATTGACTGCTTGTTTTGCTCTAGCATACAAATGTGCTAACAAGGTGTAAATCCTTCATTGTCTTTTACTTTGAGTTTGTTAGCTGACTGTTTAATCCAGCTCAGTCTCTGACAGTCCCTGGGAAGTGCACGTGTTATTTTTAGGCTTAATGAGTTTGGTCACATGTGAGCCAACAGATGCTGCTGAAGGAGAACAAAAGGCTGAGCTGCAGCCGTCACTTTGGGGGTTTGTTTCATTTGGGTTGCTCCAGCTGTGATGGTTTGGTCCTCACATGACAATCTGAGCTGAAGCTCAACAAACACTGTGAAAGGATTTGGGAAAGAACAGATTATTCTTTCCATAAAAATACAGATGTTTGTTACCTTCAGTTTATACGTCATGTTAGAAAGGTGGATGTTTCTCCATACTATCACATGCTCCATTATCGCTCTGATTTTCCTCCTCACCAGTGTATCCGATGGGTGGAGGGGCCACGAAGCTGTACAGCGCTCTGACTCAGCCCCTCAGCAGCACCAGCTCTCTTCTCCCCCTCCCTTCTTCACACCTGAACCCCCACCTACCTGCATTCACAAAGCTGGATCCAGATTTCTGCCCGGTAGATGTTTTTCTTTTGTCTTCAGACTTTTTATTTTTAATGTTTTAATCTAAATATTAAGTGTCGTCTCTCTTTCTGTCGATGGAGCAGGAGGGGTCCTCTCCATGTCCCCCTGATCCAGAGGAGCTTCTTCGACAGTGCGAGGAGGCCCTCAGGGACCGACCACCTCGCTTTGACAGGAAATTCGTTCACCTCAGTGATGGAGCCAGCAGCCTCATCAGGGTGATGCAATGGAACATCCTGGCTCAAGGTAGAGTGCACTTACTAAGATGGACTGTAGGTTTGGTTCCATCTGCCGACAGATCTAATCTAAATAAATAAAGTCCAGAAAGTGACAATCGTATAGATGGTTTTAAGTGTGATTTCCGGAGCTTTTTAAATCCTTGTAATTTGGGGTGTCAGGTCTCACCGGTTATAGCAGCACATCTTCTTTCAGACAGAGTGGAACTGAGGCTCAGGATAAGAAAATAAACGGGGACTATTTTGAACTTTCATGCAAAGCTACTCTGGTAGTAGAGTCCAGTAATAAAAACATGGCTGAAAATGAGCCCAGGTCGCTTTTTAAAGGATCTCCTGCCAACATTGAGGTGTCAAATCACCCAGGGACCCTTCTGAGAAATTTAATATTCACACTTTCTGAATCCGATCTGTTTTGGTGGAACACAAAGCACTGACATCGCCTTAGGCACAGGTGAATAATGTTGTTACTAAAGTCTGGTCTCCCTCTTCCTCCTGTCCTGCAGCTCTTGGTGAAGGACTTGACAATTTTGTCATGTGTCCGTTGGAGGCCCTCAGCTGGTCCCGCAGGAAGTACCTCATTGTGGAGGAGGTCCTCACCTACCGGCCCCACATCGTGTGCATGCAGGAAGTCGACCACTACTACGACACTTTGCAGCCGGTGCTGGCAGGTTTGGGTTACAGCAGCCACTTCTGCCCCAAGCCGTGGTCTCCGTGCCTGGGCGTGGAGGGCAACAACGGCCCTGACGGCTGCGCGCTGTTCTACGACGAGTCGCGATTTGAGCTCCTCGACAGCGTCAACATACGACTCTCTGCCATGAGGATTCCAACCAATCAGGTGGGGAAAAAATAAATGTTCTCTCATATAAGATGGTAAATAGAAAAAGAATAATCCAGTCGTTCAGTTTGGGATTAAAATTTGGTGCTAAGTGAGAAAATATTAAATAAAGAACCAGAATCTGTGTCACAGTACAGCATTTCTGGAGCTTTAGCTTTTCTGGGAAAAAATAAAACAACAACAACAACAACAACACTCTAACTCGCTGCTCTCTGGCCACAGGTTGCCATAGTGACCACACTGCGTTGTCGGATCACGAGTAAATGCGTGTGCGTGGCTGTGACCCATCTGAAGGCTCGTTCTGGCTGGGAGTGGCTCCGCAGCACTCAGGGGTCAGACCTCCTTTGGCACCTCCAGAATGTGGTCCAGAAGCAGTCTGGCGACCCCGCCGCTGACATACCTCTCCTCATATGCGGGGATTTCAACGCAGTCCCAAATGAGGAGGTGTATCGGCGCTTTGCTACATCACCTTTCGGCTTGGACTCGGCCTACAAGAAACTCAGCCGGGATGGTTTGACGGAGCCGGAGTACACGACGTGGAAGATTCGGCCCACGGGGGAGTGCTGCAGTACTCTGGACTACATCTGGTACACCAAGGACACGCTGAGAGTGAATGCCGTCTTGGACATGCCCACCGAGGAGGAGATCGGGCCAAACAGGCTTCCGTCCTTTAGTTATCCATCCGACCACCTCTCTCTGGTTTGTGACTTCAGCTTTAAGGAGGAGGAGTGAGAAGGTAACAACAAACCGGCACACAGGAAGTGATGACGCTGTCGAGTTGAGGTTGGCTCTTCCTCCTTCTCGCTTTAGGGTGAGCAGACCAGGAGGTCACATGTGAGTGATAAAGACGGTGTGCCAAAACATGGCCGAGACTTTAATGAGACATTGACTGTGTACCTCTGCAGCACCAGAGATTCCAACTGCAGGTGTACTTTACCTGTTGTCAGACTGCACACACATGTACTTTAAGAATGTTGTGCTTCACACTGCTGATACACTACAGGACAGACATGGTCTGAGTGTTACACACATATGAGGTGGAATCAGGAAGTTTTTCTCACCTCTTAAACATCCTGCAGGCCACTCAGGGTAGATTTTCAGAAAACCGCATTTCCAACCCTGGATCTGTCACCAATGACCTGGTGGATGTTAAGAGATTAAAATAATGAGTGAATTTTTCTATTTGTATTAAAAAAAAATAAAAATGGGGACGACACAGTCTGGAAATGCATCGATATCGTCTGCTGTCTTCGTTTCTGGCGACAACACATATCTGTGCTAAGACTTTATGTTCCTACACCCTTTTTTTTTTTTTATTTTGATGAATGCAGATAAATTAAAAACTAATAAAGATAAATGGTTGTTTGACACTAGCCAAGGGTTTTGTGATTTGATATTGGTTCCTTCTTTTGCTCTTCACACCACAGACAGTGGAAAAGATGGGCGTAGCCACCGTGAAGTCACACTGTCCCTGGAGGTGAGCGTCTTTGCAGTCACCATCTTGGTGTTTTGTAACAGAATGTGACGAGCATGCTTGCTAGCTAACGCCTTCTCAATCACAAGTCTTTAGCCAGTGAGCATGCCCTATATAATCCTCCATTCTGACTCCAATAACAATCATACTTTACAAAATGGATATGGTGCTTTGTTCAGTACTAGTACGTGGCCATGCTGCAGTATTGTGTAGTCTGTGATCTTTAGTCATTGTTTAGTCACCTTTGTATCTGATGTAGATAAGAACCTTTAGGAAACTACTGGAAACTGTGTGCCAGTTTTGGTTGCTCAACTCATGATCACATAACTTGTCAACTGAGGGTGTATCAAAAAAAAATCTTCAGATTTCAGAGAGCTTTAGTTCTCACAGCCGTTCACCGGTAACGATCAAGCAGACATATGTTGTGCGTCCGGAGGGGTGCACTGTGAGCACTCGTGAACATTGTAAGTTTTGTATGTAAAACTTTATATTCAGCCATGCATTTTAAAATTTACCACAACTTTGCATGTCCATTACTTTGAAAAGATAAAGCCTTTTGAAATCAGATGATTCTCTGTACTTTTAGAGCCAGAGGAGTCACCCCCTGTTGATGATATAAAAGAAAGCACTTTCCATCTTTAAGATCATCAACAGGGCTTCAGTTTTGACATCCAGAAGTTACCTCCATCTTTTCTACTGTCTGTGGTCCACAGAAACCGTCTACCTCCACATTACCACATTGTTCTTGAATGTGATTGGTCAATAGTGGCACTTTTATTCTACAGGTGGATTACAAAGAGAGATCAGGACTCCCATCCCCTCCCTGCAAGCATCTTTTTATAGACGTCACAGAATAAATAACAAGAAGAACCTGCTCACAGCCCCTCTGATGCCTTTATTGATCTGCTTTGCCTGCAGTGATGAGTCAGCTGTAGTTTGCAGAGATAAAAATTTGGCATGTTAAGAATGCTTTTGTCTGTATTGTTCGTCTTCCCATACCTCCTTGTGCAGACTTAGCAGGTAACACCAAATAACTGAACATCTGATGAAATCATTTGTAAAATAAATAGAAATGGAGCCCTTTCTTCAGATTAATTAATGACCCCAACTCTGTGATGATTGCTACTCTGGGAGAAAGGTTTTGTTTTTTTATATATAATTAACTAAAACTAGATGTGCTTTCAGTTGTTTACTTGTGATATGACAATTAAAGAGTTGATTCCAAAAATAAAAGGCCCGTTTCCTCTTCTTATCCAGGTGTATGAGGGGGGGTTTTGTTGTTTTTTTCCCCCCAGTGTTCAGGTTTTGAGATTTCTGCTTCACCTAAAAAAAAAAAAAAAAAAAAAAAGTTTT
>VVHJ01015145.1:16304-32543 GCA_015107715.1 Tylochromis polylepis | reverse complement strand
TTTGCCTACACCCAAAAAAAAAAAAAAAAAAAAAGAGTTGAATGGAATCCAGATTTGTCAAAGCTAAGATGTTTTGCACAACTGAATTTCAATCAGATTGTGATCTTTATCTGCTTTGATAAAGTTCAGTAAACTCAAACTGAATGCAAGACTGTGCAGATATGAGAAGCACACACAGGGCAGCCTAAGTAAATATTATCACTGCATAAAGTAACTGCTGTATTCGTGACATGGCCGTTTGCCCAGTTTTATCCAAGCACCTGGAGTAAAGTTTGGGAAAAAAGTTTGATAATGTGCAAAAAGCTCAAGATTATAGTGTCAAACAGCTTTTTTAAAAAAAACAAAACAGGTGGCTCAGATTCTCAGAATTTGAGAAATTTCTTTAACCCCTTTTTCACTTTCATGTGTGAAATCATATTAGGAGACTCGCATGACTCTTTTCATATCAGACAGTTAACATCTGTGCTGTAGTTGTTTATGTTTAACTTCTGCTTCTTGTGTTCAGCTTTGTGCTGATAAATATAAATTAGCTCGGGATATTAAAAATGTACTTTATTGCTCATCTTTAACATCTACCTGCACCGTGGCTCAGCAGAAACCTGTTTTCGTTTCATCCCAAGTCACAAAAGTTGCCTCAAGCCACTTTGTTGGAGTTTCTGTATATCTTACAAAATAATCAGATGACCCTCTATGAGCAAGCACTTTATGAAAGCGGGAAGGAAAAACTCCCTTTTAACAGGAACCAGTCTGCCACAACCAGTTAAGGGTGAGGGGAGGGAAAACTGCTCTGTAAAAGAACAGCGTTACCCATTTTATCCTGATTATCTTGTTTCATAATCATTTAAACCCAAACTCAAATGAACAAAAAAATAAATAAGTGATGCAGGGACAGCCGTCAGGTTTCAAATGTCTTTATATTTCAGTAAAATCTACTTTAATACACTTTGAAACAAGAGTACAACAAAATAGAATATACTTCAAATGTTGAATATACAAACAGTTCAGTCTGAACACAAACTTCTCTCTCTTCTTCTTCCTTCTTTTTAGATTTAAAAGATAAAAATAAAAAATGAACTGCAGGAGCCGGGCAGACAAACTGCCCTTCATTTTAAGCCGGAAGTAAAGTGACCTGGGATCCACAGTGAGCCATCTTTGCATAAGCTTAAGAATAACTTGATTCATTTCATTCCTATTTTCAGATGTGGCAGCATGCATCGGCTCAGAGTTGCATTTCTTTGCATGCAGCCTGACTGCAGGGTCACAAAAATGAATATCCCAAAATTTTAAAAAAGAAAAAGAAGCAGCCAAGATCCTTTTGAACCACAACCTCAAATGTGCTGTGAGTAGTCTGGCCTGTCAGATTCAACCTGTGTGAGCATTAAAACAGCCAAATGGAGGCGGAAGAACCAGTAGAAAGAAAAATTAGTTCCTAGTTTCAATAATACTGTGCTTGGTACAAGGTATCAAAACACACACAAAAAACAAAAACAAAAAACAAAAAAACAAAAAACCCAAGCTTACTGTTCAGACATCACATGAAGAAGAAAATTAAAATCTAAGGCTGTTCTGTTAACATTAGCTCCGTAAACTGTATAGCAGATATATTTATATTTATGTACATACATGACCGTGTTCTGTCTGATATCGCTCCTCATGGGAACTCCTCTTCCTCTCACTCTCGTAGCACCACCTACACTTGATCGGCACAGTGATATCATAATAATGATATTTTTTTTTTTTAAAAATTGCTGGTTTTAACGTTTGTCTCTACAAAAGCTGCATTACACCCCAACCCCGTCCTCCGTGTCCTCTTAAATGTGACGGTTCACATTTTGTTTTTTAATTATTTGCTTTAATTTGTGTTTGTAGTGTTTCGTTTTTTTCCAGATTTTGAGTCAGTGACAGTGAAACATTTCCAAAGCATAAACTGTAGTGATCAAAAGTTGGTCCCTTTTCCTTTTCCCAACACATCCCTTTCCTTAAAGTCTGTTTTCCTATGTCGGAGAGGTTTCTGTGCGGTTCTGAGACAGACCAGATTAGTTTTAGGCAGCAACATGGAAGATGTGAAGACGGGCTCAGGAAGAGAAAAAAAAAAAAGGGGGGGGGGGACTTCTCTGCGTCTTTAAAGTCTCACAGACTGCTGCTGGTTATTACAAAGAAAAGTAGAAATGACTTCAGAAATGTACAAACGAGCACGCTCTGGCAGAGCAGACATGGACACATTTCAACACTCAGGCTCTTCTGTCGTCTTTGTCACGTCGGCCGAGTCCGTCGGCTCCGATTTGACGCTCGGGGCCATTTTTGGGTTCGCCTGATTTTGCTGGATCGCCACCGGCACCTGCACGGCCTGTACCTGGACGCCGGCGGCCTTCAGCTTCTCCACCGCTCCTCCTCCTATGACCAGCTCTGAGCCATTGATGACACCACTAATGATACGAGGCTGCGCCGCCACCGCCTGGTTGGCTGCTGATACCGTCACCACGCCCGCCCCGCTGCCCGGCTGCGAAACCACCAGAGTCTGTTGCTGCGCCTGCGTCGGCACGGTGAGTCTCATCACTTGCGTTCCCGGTGCGACGTTGACGGGCGCGAGGGCACGGACAGTCAGGGGGCTTCCGAGGAGGCTGATGCCTGCCGGCGAGGCCCCGACACCGGGCTTGTTTGTGCCCGTGGAGGTCTGGATCTGACACTGAGCCAGCTGGTGGGCTGGGATAGTGATGATCTTGGCGAGCTGGACAGTGATCTTGTCTCCATTCTCCGCAGTGGCCGGCACCATGGTGGGGATGGTCTGGATCACGACCTGATGGGAGGGGGGGAAAAAAAAAAACATCTTCAGTTCATCTTTTTAGTGCTGCGCAGTGACTTAACTGTTTCATCGCCAAAACAAACTTAATTATTCAGAGTTATAAACATATTTCTAAACTTTGTTTCGCATGCTTTTGTTTGCTTTTGCGAGCAGTAGAGAGGACTTCCTGTTGCTCACGTCAGAAAACACACCTTCTGTTGGGAGTTGGTGTTTCCGGCAGCAGCACCAATAGCTGAGGTGTTGGTGAGCAGGGTGGTGTGGCCAGCTGCTGCTGTTGTTCCCGCCGGCTGCTGCACAGCGACTGTGGAGATCTTCTGACCTAGCGATGTTGTCATGACTACCGGCACCTGCATAGCCACCCGCACTGTCCTGCAGGAGAGAAAGATTAAGAAGGGTAAAGATCTGCATGAGCACAGACGCCACGTAGCGAGCATCTGTGTGCAGGGGCCTCACCTTGGCCCCGTGGCGTTCGGGATGATTGCCGCGTGGGACTGCTGTTTCTGGCTCCCGTCTGGCGGCGCTGAGACCGTGACTATTCTTCCCGCCGTCACCGCTCCTCCTGCTGCTGGCTTGCTGCCTGTGGCGACTGGAGTGTGGCCAACGTTGGTTTTGTTAGCACCCCGCAAGATGTTGAGCTTCTTGGAGGATGACAACTCGGTGGCGTGGAGCAGCATGTCTGACGGCGGAGGCACGCGCTCGTAGGATGCCGCTGTGTCTGAGCCAATCAGGTCCTCCGGGGCAGGAATCTCTGCCTTATCGTCGTCAATGATGACAATGTTTTTGGGCATTTCTTTGAACTGGTAAACCAGCCGCTGGCCCTCCACCTTGGCGAGGATGCCGCGCTGGTAGTAATATCTGAAGAAAAGGCATCAAAACATAAGATGCTGCTTTCAAAGAAAATAAAATGAACTAAATGGAAAATGGAATTTTCAACTGGAAATCAGCCTCTGTGAAGTCCAGCAAGGTAATCCTAAAGAGACTGAGCTTTTGTTTGTTTATCAAACCTCTACTGTTGCCTTTATCGGTGCCAATCAACAGTATTAAACAGGAGTAAAAAAAAAAAAAAAAGTGTTCAAATTTGAAGTGTTTCTTGGATCAGAAAGATGTAAACTACTTTGTTTCTTTCAAAAATGTAACAGATCAGAATATAATCACAGTCACAGCAGTGACAGTCTACCTGAGCGCCCGCCCCATGGTCTCATAGTTCATGTCTGGCTTGTTCTTGTGCTTGCCCCACAGCTTGGACACGGCCTTCGAGTCAACCAGCTTGAAGATGCCCTTCTCCCTCTGGGTCCACTTTATGTATCTGGGACAGGTGTTTTTGTCCTGGAGGAGGTCCAGCAGGAACTCCCAAAGGTAGGTGGTGCTCCCTGCTGAAAATCAAATAAAAATTAACATCTGTACTCAGTGTATTTGTGCAGCGCTGCTGGACTGCACTGTAAAAATGCTCCACAATTTTTACTCAAATGAGGAAACCGATCAAATTTAAAAACGTAAAATTCTCTGAAATTCAGTCATCACTAAAGAATGTTGAGGTTTTCTCTGTAACATGACTGGGTCTTCACTTGGCTGTACAAAGCATTCTGAGGTGACTGCTGCTGAGAGTTGAGAGTTGAGCACTGTATAAATAAAACTGAACCAAAGTGCATTTCATGAAGGAGACCAATAAAAGCTAACTGAAAGGTCATATTAATATTTAAGGCATGTTGACTGATTCATGAAATAAAAGTAGGAGTTGCCGACAGCTGCGGGCACCGTGAATTCTCTATGTTAACCAGAAAACATAAGAAAGCAGCATTTTTATTGTGTGGAAGAGCCAAAATGCTGTTTTATCATTAATTCACAGAAACTGTGTATTTAATATTACACTGCCTTTTTTTTCCTTCTTTCTTTTATTTAAACCCAAGATGCTGAGGATGAGTCCTGTTTTCTTATTCCTTCTATTTGGGGAGTATAAGTGGTATTTAAATCTGCTCTAGTGTCCAAAATTTTGGAGAACAATGGTTTCATTTATTATTGCTGTCAAAGTGTTAAATAAAGCATATATGATTTAGGCCACAAATGTGAGTGAAATGAACAAATCCAGCTGTTTTCCATGCCACAATGCTTTCAATGCTTCCTTTAATGTGAAAATACTGACTGCAACAAAAAAGTTCCCAGTGACAGTCTGCTTTAAACGTGAATTCATAAAAGTAAAAAGTTGAACCTTGAGTATCTCTGTCAGTGGGAGAAAGTTTTGTTACTGCTCTGATACCTTTTCCTTCTCTTGGTTTCTTCTTGATGCCGACATCCGGTGAGCCGTTGGAAATGGATGACTGATGCGTCTTCGGCTTCCGCCCGGCTGGGAAAGAAAACATTTTAAAGAAGTCAGCTGTGAGGCCGAGGTGTGACCCCGCAATAGGATAAAATGACCACTAGATGGTGCTCTTGGATAAAGTCACTGAGCATAATGACAAGGTTTTGGTTTTGGATTTACAACCTGGCATCAATGCTTCCAGATGTTTTCCATTTAAATCTTGGCTTGAAACACAGAATATTTTCCTTTTTCCAAAGTTTAACAACCTCCCAGAAAGTTAAAGATAGCAAATTAACATTTTGTGGGCTCAGACTTCCTCCACATAACAGATAAGTTCATTTCCAGCTCTTTTTAAGTCTACCTCGCTTCTTCCTAACTGGCTCGTGGTCAGGTTCTGGCTCCGGCTCGTCCGTGACCATCTCTTCATCCTCCTCCTCGCAACATTCCTCTGTTGATATCTCCACCTCAGTCTCTGTGATCATGTCTGGCCGCATGGCAGCGTGGAGGAAGTCTTGTGTCGCTCCGCTCTGTGGAACGAACGCTTCTGCACGGAGGAATCAAAGAGAGGAGGGATGAGAGTTAAATGTAATAACAACATGTATGATTTTGTTCATAGGGTCGATGAGGCTCTACTTGACTGACCAGCGGTTTAAGAAACTGAACATATAAACCTGAGCGGTGGGCCACTAACCGTGTATCTGTGTGCGTGTTACCTGGGCTGTGGTCTTCTTTGAGGCTGGAGGGTGAATCCATGCGTAGCAGAGCCTCTGCAGCCTCAATGGTTTTGTCAGAGCAGTGGACATTGGTGCCATGAACAGAAGCCTCCACTGCAACACACAGATGACACAAAAACAGTCAGCAAACACTCGCTTGGACTTTTAGCGGTGTTTTTCTTCTTTATTAAGCCTGAGATCTCAGCAATCTACTTCTTTTCATTTGGATGAAAAGATTAAAATTATTTATGTATAATTATATATAAATTTTTAATATAATCAAATATCTTAAGTTAGAGTTTTAAACAACTGAGATTACAACACTGATCTCAAACAGCCGACCCAGCGTGACTCACTGTTACACCGCGCTTTTTAATTTCACTTTATTTAAAAATAAGTATTAAGGAAATTAAAGGTACGGTGAGATTAAAAAAAAAAACAACAACAACAACAACAAAAAACCCACACACAGAGTTGCCTTCAAGCATCAGTCTGCAGAGTGGAGAACAGCAGCAATCCTAAATCCAGGGTTCTCCTGAACAAAAAATAAACATCTGGCACCCCCTAAAGGAAGTCACCAGCATTGCAATGCAAGTATTTTGACGACCTATCCATGCCCATAAACATAAAAAAAACTTTTGCTCATAAAATAGTCAAATGAATTAAAAATCCCTTTATAAATGTTGACTGATGGCGTCTACGAGCATACCTCGGTTTTTACCACATGCCAGATCACTTGGTCACGATTTCTTAAGGGAAAAAAAACCCAAACTCCACTACACTCAAGCATAGTACTGTTCAAAAAATTTTGAGCCGCCCCTTCTTTCTTAAATTTCTGCTAGAAATATGGGAAATAGGTGTAGCATGTATGTGCAAACATACATGGAAATACAGTTTATAAAAAGCAAAAACAGAGTCTGAACAATTCGTATGAGCTTGACTTGGTATGACCACCTTTATTCTTCAACACAGCCTGAACTCTCTTGAGCGGTTTTCTTTTATTCCTGTCAAACTGTTCTCTTTGGCTTTTTTTCACAGATTCATTTAAAGAAATGTGAAAATGATGTGTTTTTCCAACAGGCTGACAATGATACAATTTAACATTTGTTCTAAGCGGTTATGTGTTCATGCATTGATTAGGTGACTTTTTTACGCTTGCCTGATTCATAGTTCAGGGTTGAGTACTTCAATATCGTAAAAAATGGCCAGGTACCAGGACTGGGCTGAAAATGACTGAAAAAGCAGCCAATGTCCAAACAAAAACTTGGTAAGGCCTTCAGAAATGAACTATTGGTCAAGACCACTTTAAAAATTACAAAGTCTGGCATCTTGTAAGCAACATGGAAAGAGATAACATGTGACTCAAGACTTATGCACAGTACTGGATTTCCAGTTCACTCCTTACCTACTGGATCTTTACAGTGTCACAGTACAGTACAATACATTACTGCAATATAGTGACGTCAAAAAGGTATATTTCTATGCAGGAAAAAGCCTGCAAATGTGGACCATCTTAATGTAGAACACTACAAATATTGCACTGTTTTACAGTAATTAGTCAAACATTATGTTTATGCTATACAATTTAAAGTCATTTGGATGAATTACTGAAGGATACTAAGATCGGTCATTACGAACTCAAAGAACTCACACTGTCAGCACAAAGACTACATATAAGGTAGACACCCAAAAATAGAGAAATGTTTTAATTTCAATTCTTTCACCCCATTTATTTCATTTTCTCATCATAGTTTTTTTTTTTCCATATATGATTTCCTCTTTGAAATGTTTTTGTCTTATTCACTCTTCCCAAATAAACTAAAAACAGAAACATCTGTCACTTATATTTACATTTAATTGTCACATATACATTTTATTAAAATGTTTTGGCTTCCCATAATTAAGCAAATTTTTTTGTCTACACAATTTAGCATGAGCAGACAAAATATTTGTGTTACCTGACTTAAACGCATATGCAATTTCCTGATAATTTTGGCTGTTTGTTAAGCAAAAACAGATGTGAAGGCTGGGTAAACTAAAAAAAAAAACACCTTGTAATTTTTCTTTAGTGGAAGGTTTAAACCTCTCTGAGCACCAATTTTTTACATTTAGGAAAAACACCATTTTCCTGGATATGAAGCCCAAACTCACTTCCTGCCAAGCCGCATGTTTAATTCAATATGTTAACGATCAAACTATTGACCCACTCAGACGTGAGCAGCCCTCCTGTTTTATTCAAAAACAGGATCCAGCCACTGTCAGGGAAACTGTATGCGGACCTGTCTGTGGGAGCCCTGAGAAGGCACCCAGGAGCACCTGCTGTCGTTGTCAATCACCGGTGGGAAACTCGAGATCCCATTACACTCTGCCCTATCCATGTTTGGCTATCTTGCTGAGGCAATGGGCACTGTGTCGAGGAGAGAAATAGGCTATATTTAGGCTGTCCCACTCATTCACAAACAAACAGGACACACTGCAGAGGTCCTATGGCCCGCAGAGTCGTCCTTGAAAGCAGGCAGAGGCGCTGCAGTAAGGCCACCAAAGGGTTGAGGTCAAACAGCTGCAGATGTGCCTGACCTACATGTCAAAATCTGAATTATCAGGGTTATAACTAATCTCCGATTATCCAATAAAAATGGCAAAATTACTCAGTTTATTAGAACAATCATTTAAGGGTGCGTAAAAGTAAAATATATAAAGTTAGGAAAATGTCTCATTCACATTTACAGCTCGGTAACGGTGCCAAGAATAGCAGCAAGTCCGACAAAAAGTAGTGCTGCCCGTGATGACTTCCGTGTTTACACTCCTCACCCGTTCCCTCCAGTTCTCCTCGAAGAGGCACACAAATCCTCCTGTCACTCAACACCCGCTTCGCCTCCTATTGGCTGTCGCTCAGCTCAACAGCCTGCCCCCAGACGCATCTGATTGGACTGCTGCTTACGTTCGGAAGCAGCGCGCGCACTACAGGACTAACGGACGAGTCAATCAAACGTACGCCCCGCCCCCTCACTTAAACAATGCTTCCGCCATCGAAATATTAGAAAAAATACTTTGACATTAAGATTAAACAGAGGCGGAAACAAAAGCAGCGTTTAAGCGAAAAACGCCCGTTAGCCCGAATCAGGAAACGCACAGGTGAAGAGAGTTTGTAGCTCGAAGGCTGAAGCCAACAACAAACGGCTACAAGGAAGAAAGCGCGTGAGCCAGGCCGTCCCACGCGCCTGCACAGCACGGTAACGGAAACCGTGAAACACACAAACACACACACCAAAACCGGAGACCCAAAAAGTGCCACTGTGAGCTGATCACACATTAATCCACAAACATGACACAGGTCGGCGCCTCACTCCCCGGAGCTACTAATCAAGGATCAGCCCGCAGATTATTCAGGCTAAACTGACCCGAAACCGAAGCCAGCCGCAGTCAAACACCAAAACAAACGACCATAAAAACGATCACAGCGAATATTTAACTGTGCACGCGGCGTTAATGCTGGTAAAAATAAACCCACATGTCCTTCCGACTCAGACAGCGTGGCAAAGACGTAGGAAAGACAACATCTCCACACTTCCTGGTTGTGCAGCCGAGCTGCAGACCGTTATTCTACACCACGCTGAGGGCAGAAAAAACTCCTCCCGCGTGCAAAACACCACTCTTGCAGGTAACTCTCCACCTGTACACACCACCGCACCTAACTCAAGTTTCCCTTCTTCTAAACCGGCTCTGATTAAACCGTGTGGCGACGCCATGCAGGTTGCTAACCAAGGTGATCACTTCCTGATTGCCCTCCATTACTTTGCCGCACTTCTTCTCAGCGGACGGCGGCGCAGCGGCCGCACTTAAAAACAACAGCCGCGCGGCAGCTCAGATCGAAACAGTGAGTGCGAAAAATTACATTACCGGCTCTGATGAGTAGATCGAGTTGGTTTGCGTGCCCCTCATGCTGCGAAGTCGCCATGTTTTCCCCCTCGCTGCAGATTCACATTGACTCCTCACTGAATTGTATGGGAAGCTACTAGTTCAGATCATTCCGCCGCTAATGGGAAATCTCTTCGTATTCAACGCGACGCGTCACAGCGCCAGCAGAAGTATCCTTCCGCCACCAACACAGGAAATCCTTCTGTCGACCTCCCCTTCTTGCGTAGTGCGTACGTCAAATAAAAGCTGCACCGTTTTTTAAAATAAGCTCACCGTTTTCACGTCGCTGAAGCAAACTGACACTGATTTTTACTTTGAGTTTCTAAAAGTTAGAAAAAAAATCATGTCAGTAAAGAGATCCAGCACTATTTTTTTAAACTATGCTTTTCAGACCTTAAAAGATAATAATAAAATAATACCAGAAGTATTATTTTGGTGACCAGTAAGTTTCTGCAACTGAAAACAGGCAAGAATTATTTATTTTTTATATATTATATAAATATTTAAGCAGCTTTTCTCATGTATCTTATTCTGAATTTATAGGAACCCAATATGATTTTTTTGGAGCTGGAAAGTATTTATTGTTGTTTTATTTATTTTGTCATATTACCATTTTATTAACTTAATTTTGACTCTCTGTAATACATATAGATACATATTCATGCATGTTCTTACAGGACACTGCTCATAACAATGAGGGAGGGCAGAGCAGCACTGTTTTTTCTGTTAATCATACATTGGATTATTCTGGACTGGGATATTTCTGATGGATCATCTTTTTTTTCTTTTTCTTTTTTAAATAAATGACAGCATTTGTGTTGAAATACAAAGGAATATGGGTTAATAAGAAAGAAAACTGAATTGTGTGGATTAAATTAGGACTAAATTAGGACTGGACACCTTAAAAGAGCTAGTGGAAAAATAAAGAAGATCAAATCTGGCATATGTTTTGACTTAACATTGTTTTATGTTCAGATATTCAGTTCATATTCATACAATTATGTTAAACGTTATTTATCGATGAATGTCAATGAGCTTAATTGTGATTCAGTGGTTTTTGAGATGAATAAGAGAAAAATAAATTACCAGATGATGATGCTACACATGAAAACATTCACCTGACAGAAAAAAAGACTTGTATGTCTGAACTGATTAGATATCTTTCTCTTCTTGTACTAACTTCAAAGCCTGATTTCACGCGTGGAGCTCCAGGCCCGTCCAAAAAGGTCAGTGTGCCCCTTCAGCTGAGTCTTACTGACATACTGTTAGTTCAAAATCTCTGCACACCTGAACGAGCCACAGGCGTGTCAGAGGAAAAGTTCCACTAAACAATTATGGTCTGATTGACCTTCATTCGATACAAAGGCAATGTCCAAATATTCACACATACAAACAGAAGTGTTTTTCTGGCAGTAGTATAGGGACACAGTTCATGCTTCTTTGAAGTCATTTAAACATTAGCGTGTCATTTGTACCTGTTGTGATATTCTGAATTTAACCTTGAGCAGTTTATGTAGTAAATTGTATGGAAGTAAGTGTATAAATGAGTGAAAAATATTTTCCATATTTGTGTTATTTATTAATTCATGTTGTTTATAGGCTACTGTAACAACTACTCATTCTTCTCCTTTTGACTTGTGCAGATATAGTTAATAATGTAAATTATTTTTTTTAAAGAAAAGTTCAGAGGTTGTGTGGATGACCAGTGTTATCATCTGGTTAATGACAAAGTGTTTGATTTAAGCATTTTCAGTGGATGAAAATGTGGCTATTTACACATGTGTGTATGAAGGTGAGCTGGAACGAAATGTTGTAATTTAATAAATCTATTGTAAGTCTGAGCCATGAAATAATTGCAAGAAAACCTGAGGAAATGAGAAAAAAAATTAATTTGCATATATGAGTTAACATTTGTATCATATTTGCTACATCAGGCATTTTTTGTGTAGCTAGTAAAGGTTTTCCGGGTTGATTAATTATATCGGAGTGCCTCTTACACGTCTTCAGTGCACCGTCTTAAATGTGAACTCAACAGGTTTCTTACTGAGAACCTCTATTCTGTGGACTGAGTCCTTTATCACATAACACACACACACACACACACACAAAAAAAAAATATGTGTTCACGCATGTAATTGCATCTTAAAACAAATATGAGCAGAGGGACAGACTTATAATAATAATTTATAAAATTATTCTTAGTGGCAAATATTATTCCTACCCCATTTCTCGATTTTAATTTCAGTTTTTTAAAATACTGTTTTTCTATCATTTTTAATAGAGACACACCGATCGACTGACTAAGGACCAGAATCAGAATTTCCAGTGTTCTCTGCTCGGGCAGGTCACCGACCGGTCAGTCTAACATATGTCCAGTTATGAGCTGGTCTACTTCATGCACACACAACATGTGCACAGCGGCACGCGTACGCACACACACACAGCCACACACTGATATCTTGTTAGTATGAAAGCTTTTCACTGTAAGTGAAGACACAAAGTTTGCTTAAGTAAACTAAGAGGGGACTGCCACAAAACTGTTTAAAACAACAAACATAACCAGACACTTAAATCACCCTCACCCAGCTGAACATGGACATTTTTCAGAAGCTAAGAAAGGCAAACTGGCTAACGCTATGAGCAGCAAACAGGCCAAAGCTTTCACAAGAAAAATTATGGAGACGAGTGAAAGCTTTGACCTGAAAGAAAATTAGAATCTGTGCATCTCTAATCTTTAAATATGTTCCAACTTACTGAAAATGGCACTGGACTGGACAGTGGGCAGCAGAAACTGATTATTACCCAGTAAATACTGGATAAATTTTTTGTTTTATGAGGTTTTAACTACACAACAACACCCACAAGGTGGCACTGCAATCCCAGTGTGCTGACTCCCATCACCATAGAAGTTCTGGGAGACAAATCGTGACAGATACAAGGGAAGCCCTGCTGTAATCACGTACGTAATCCACGTATTCTTCATTAGGCTATATGACAGAGTAAGGCCTGAATGCACTGAGTAACCTTTACTGTTTAGTTTCAAGATTCAGAGCTCTAATGTGCACCCGTAAATATATTAACGCACCAATTCACAAGATTATCAATTTTCTGCAGCATTACTCTCTTGCTTTATCTGTAGCATGAATGTTGACTTCAGGTTTTTTTGTTTGTTTGTTTGTTTTTTTTAATAAGTATAGCACAGATGTTGCTCAGTGATTTAGCTGGTGTCCTTTTGTAAGCTAATGGGTACAGTTAAGTGTTTCTGAGGTACTTGTAGCTGGTTGGGCCTGTTTAATCTCATGTTTGTACGTTTCCCTCACACTGCTGTTCTGTATTTTTGGGCTGGACGGTTTGCTGTGGGTCTTTTTTAAATACAATCACTTGCAGTTTTAAAAATCATTCTGATTGCTTTTAAGCAATAAAATAACCTCCCTAAAAACATCTGGTTTTATGTTGGTTTTAACTGGAAAGACTATTGAAAATCTGACTATCTGATGCAATAACATAACAAAGATTGTGGCACACTGTTAGTAACACAAAACATTTTTGCCTCACCTGGGTCCCGATCTGTCTCCACTTCCTGCTCATTTCCCACTTCCTGCATGACATAAGCCTCATCACCATACAACAACACTTGGGCTGAGTAACTCTGCTCCTCAGCCAGGCTGGCACTAGGAATCTCTTCCACTATGACTGCTGGATAGTCCTCAGCCTCTCTCTCTTCATAGGCCTCCTCGGCTTCACACTCACCCTCCACCTCTCCTTCCAGCTCCAAGTCCACCTCACACTCTAGCTCCTCCTGGGGAAAGTCGGTGAGGAGAATAAAAAAAGAGAAACCGTTACAAAAAGATTTTTCTAACTGAAAGAGTAAGATAGAAATGAGTTTGTCTGTGTCTGCCGCACCTGCTCGGGGTCTTCTTCAGCCGTGACATACTCCACCACTGTCCCACCAGTGTCGACCAGCACCACTGAGGTCATGACTCATGCTCGTCTGCAATTTGCCACAGCTGCTCTGCCTGGTGTGCTGGAAAAAAATAGAAGCAGCAACAAAAACAAAAACTTCATTAACACAAAAAGTCCACACACCAGTCTCACTAAAAAGCTCCCAAAGCTGTGAAAATCAGAGTAAAAATAACTACAAAACAGAAGTAAACTGGCCAACTCCTTGCTACATCTTCCTCCTTTGTCCAAACTACAGGCCAAGATCTCATTAAAGGGAGCAATCTCATCTTGCTCATCTCCACCCTTCTGGCTTTAGCCTACAGGAAGTGCCTTTCTGCTGTAACAGGAAGAAATGCGCTGACAACAAGCCAAATCCATCCCCTGAAATACATGCACAGTGTCCAGTGGAAGATCAAGACAAGGTGGAACCACAGGCCCCTCACTTTCCCGTCTGAGCTGCTCTGCTGGTTAAAACATATACAAACATGAACACAATAGCAGGAAGTCATTTAAATCTTTAACTGCTCACCGTTTAAAGGGTCAGTGTGGTCTGATGTAGTCAAATGGAAAGTAAGGAAAAGAAAGTATTTCAAACAGAAAATTTAAAAAAAAAAAAGAAATGCAACTTAACTTCTCAGTGAAATTAAAACTAAAAGCATACTGGGTCATCAAAGTATCTCACCTCCAACCCTCCCTAAAACAATCATAGTTCAGCAAGTATAGACACAGCAGCCCTTTCCAACTTCCTCCATGTACTTGAAAGGGGTTTAACTCTAAATACACTAAAAAGTGTGAGGAATGAATTAAATAGTGTTTTCATATGCTCTGCAGTGCAAGCATTACTATGTCTGGTTAACTAGCTGGCAGTAACAGCAGTAACTAACAGTAGTAACTAACCCGCAGGGCTTTTACACTGTGCCTGCAACTGCATGTGCAGGACTAGTATATCCACTGTGTGGAGAACAGTCCTTAAGGTGGACATTTTATGGTTTTCCTTGTTTGTTAACATGATATAAACTGTTACAATACTTGATCCTATTAATACAACAACAAAAAAAATCTCTTCTGAGGTGAACTCGACTCATTGCAGCTCAAAGTTGTGGCAACTCAGAATAAGAAAAGAAGTCACCACTTCATCGCTGGAATATTAATAGAAGATGTGAAACAGGATACAAAGCACTTGAAGTATTTTCCTTAAATGTTTCTGCAGTAATCTCCCTGTGTGCTGCAATTCTTAGGAACCTCTGAGCTTCTGCACTGATATGTCATTGACATGCTGGCAGATAGTGGCACAGTCATATGCATGTACAGTACAGTACAATATGTACAGTCTCACGCATATAGCCACCAAATGCATTTTTTAAAAAAAGCCACCTAGCTGGTAGTTAGGATGCTAAAACTTGGTTTTGTAATCTAAAAAAACTTTCAGATGTATCAGTAAGTATGCATTTCAATACATGTTTACTAATGTTCTGTGCAAGAAAGGAAAGCCAGCATGGACAGGATTTTAATGTAGGCAAATATAGCTTATTACAGATATATTTTATACAAAAAGGTTTGTCTGAAGCATGCACTAAACTCTATTTTCAATATCAAACAGGACACAAACTGAGCAGGTCATTAACTACAACACACAAGACATAGGATTCATGCATGGTCCAGGGCTTTCTGCCCCTCAGCCATTTAAGGCTGATGGGGTATTGTCGTCACCCTGCCGGGCAGGTGGGCACACAGCCTGGACACCCAAGTTTGTGAATCCGAGAACGAAGCGATTCATACCATAGTTGCATCTACTAGGAGGCTGAGGGGTACCACTAGCCACTGCCAGTATGTTATAATTTTATACCCACCCAGCTGCACCAACCTGACCACAGAACGCCCTCCAACACAGTGTGTCTGAGGACACCAAGACATGCTCGGTTACTCCAAGTGCTGTATAATGGATGAGCCATGCTGTGCTGGTGTTCCCTCGGCTACTGAAACCAGCATGCTATCAGCTCAGATAGAAGTCCTCTGCTCAATTATTCAGCATCATATGGCAGACACTAATTGGCAGAGCTGTAAGGGCTACGTTATCCTCACAGACATGTTAAGCAATCATATGACCCCTCTCAAAGAAGGGCATTTAGTGTAGAGCCTCCAGAAATCAAGACACTCTGCAGGTTTCCATTCTGACGTTAAATTACAGAAAGCAAAGACGAGTAAACCTTCCTTTACTCTCAAGCAAATCAGGCTACTTAGCAGCTAAAATGACTGAGTGACCGACCCCATTGTATTTTATACTGGAATACTTTTTAATGGCTTTTTGTCGTTATCATAACTGTTTTTGCTTTATCGGTAATAAAATCATAAATTTTTCAGTGCACTTATATAAATGGTTTTTTGGTCTCCACCTAAAACAAGACGTTAAAGACATTGTACCTTTTCAGGTTTGAGGTTTCATGCCTCCTGCTCTCTGACACAAACAGGGTAACCAAATATAGAGGTGTGTGTGTGTGTGTGTGTGTGTGTGTGTGTGTGTGTGTGTGTGTGTGTGTGTGTGTGTGTGTGTGTGTGTGACTGCGTGC
>VVHJ01015145.1:2301-16284 GCA_015107715.1 Tylochromis polylepis | reverse complement strand
GTGTGTGTGTGGTGTGTGTGTGTGTGTGTGTGTGTGTGTGTGCTTCTCTGCGTTTCATTACTCCAGTGTCAAACCGTCAGACATTATTATGCAAGCTCATGGAGAAGTCGGGGATTGTGACACACTGGGCTTTTGTAAACTATTCAAGTTATCTCGCTCTGTCCATCAGAAAGCGGCTGAGTGTCAAAGTACAGACTCCTGCGTGTGGCAAGTGTACTGTGCGTTTTCACTAATATGACAACACAGATCAGCGAAAACCCTTTCACCTACTCAACTAAACAATCAGCAGTGGTATTGAATAGGTAGGTTGCAGGGCCAGTTCCAACAAGGGTTCATTACACACACACACACACACACACACACACACACACACGCGCGCGCGCGCGCACACACACACACACACACACACAAAAGAGATCTGTTAAGAGCCTGCTCTCTCAGGCTGGTTGCACTGATTCAAACAAGTATTACAGGACCTGCAACACGACACGTGGCTGTTTCTCACTTCTCAGCTCAAACATAAATAAGTAAAAAGCTAAAAATCGTAACATCTCAACAAACCTGAACACTAATTTTAAGTCAAAAGCAGCCAGTGCAATGTTTTCATTCTTACAGTTAACAGTTAGTCATGCTGGTACTCCAGGAATGGAAAACGTTTGCGCCAGTCTGCATTTCATCTGCATGTGTGCGAAACCCACCTTTAACTTCATAACCAACTGCCAACAGGAGAGCAGAGTAGCAGCCAAATTTAATTACAAATGTTGTTCTGGGTTCACAGTAAGCAAAGTCTCCATATTTCATGAGGCTAAGCAGTCATTGTGACATCAGGTCAACCATCCCACCACCACCAAATCTCAACGAACTAAAAAGAAAACTAGAATAAACTTGCCTCACCGCAGAGCCGATGCGAAATGCTGCGTTGCATCTTTACTGAAATCCAAAAAGAGAATCGAGGAGAGTGAAAGAAGGATGTGATGTTTTCTTGCTGTAGAAAGAGAAAGCAAAAGAGCTTATTCTGAATCTCTCCTTTTCTGTCTGTGTCTCTGAAAATGTCTCACTCTTCCTCTCTGTCCATCTGACATCCATCCACCCGACCGGCACTCTCCTCTCCCTGTGTGCATGCTCGCTTTCTGCCTGCTCCCTGGGTGGAAGAAACCTCTCAGAGCAACTCAGCACTTCTCAGACCCTGCCCTGAGCTCACATCACATGACAAGGGTGGAACACGCGCGCGCACACACACACACACACACACACACAGTCACATGATCTTTCAACAACAGCCCTTTTGTTCCAAGTAACTGGGGCTGCTGGTCATGATACAACGCCATGCCTTGTGCCCTGCCATGCTGGCCTTCACCAAACACACACAGATGACAGAACAAACACATACACAGCAAGTATGACCTCAGGATTTACTTGACACCCACCCGACTCCATTCATACAGGCACACAAAAGAAAAATCCACTCCGCTCATATGAAGTATTAAACAGCCATTAAGCTACTGATTAGATATTTAATGTTTAGTTTGCTTTACAATATTAAAGCCAGCACTGCCAAAATGGTGTGAAGTAAGTCAGCTACACAGAATCTTTAACTTTTGCATTTCAGTTATTCAAGTAGTGAGTTTGTGGCTTGATGGTGGAGAGTTTAAGTACCACGCTTCACTGGGGAAAATCCCATTAACAGCTGAGTCCTTAGTCGACCTGCTGCATATGAAGTATCTGATATCTCCGTGTTGGTGTTATTCTACCAGATCATAATGCAGTTCCAGGACAATCATTTATATCATTATCAACATGAAGATAAGAGATGGACGTCGACATTATGATATCACCTACTAGTTCTGGAGGCTGCATTTTGAAGCTTGACCGTAATTTATCAAACAACTCAAACATGCGTATGCAACGCACACACATTCTGTTTAATTATTTGCTAACTAAAAAAACTAAAGACAAACTTCTTGGATGGTCTATACCTCACATTAAACTATAATATCAGTCAGACAATCCATTAAAAACACTCCAAAAGTCTCCAACCTGCACAAACACAGTGCAGTGAAAAAGTAGAGTCCAGTGACTCAATGTAGTGGATGAGGCCAACTCAATAAAAAAATAACAAATAAAAACAGATTTAAAAAAAAATAATAATAATTAATCTGTATTTCAGACAGACTAATCAAATACTTAACTCAAATTTAACTTGTTTCAACTTTCATTTTAAAACTACTTAAAACTGCCTTTTTTGACTGTTAGAAGGATTAAATGACACGATTATTACAGAAATATTTATCAAAATATAATGTATGAGTGAGCCAGAATTAGCAGTTTAAAAATGCACTGGTTTTTTTGTATCCTCTGTGCAAATAAAATAATGCATATTTGGTTATCAACTGTGAGAAATTGAGAAAAAGTCATCATTTCTGTTAAGACCCGTGGGTCATCTGTTCTTCCCACAATATAAAATTCAGTTACAAATATAACTTTGAACAACTATAAAAACATAATAACTGAAGTAAAAATTATTTTGCTTTTTTCCTTTCATGCTGTTGATCTCTTGTTTCTTTAAGCTGAAGCATTTTCACTCTTCTCTGAAACCCCAATTTCACTCCCCCTACAGGCTGTTGGGGTTTCAGGGAGACTTTGATCGACACAAGCTGTGAAACTACTTCATCTCTTTGGAAACACTTTGGTTTCAAGTGTAGCAAGGAGCAAGAGAACAAGTGCATGATGTTCCAAATATCAAGTTATAACATTAAATAAAAATGAGCTTAATTTTTGTCACAGTCACACAACTAGTCAACCCTACAACATAAAGACACACACTACAGGCTTCTTTCTGAAACACCCAAGTGTAACCTTTGTGATTTAAACTTGCACACCTCTTGTATCCCATCATACATCATCTTCTGTGACAACCAACTCTTTGTATTCTAGGGTCCATGTTTGCAGTGGAGAACATTTGTGCACAACTGCCTACCAGAAACCTTCAGACCACACAGTTCAACTGTTGACCCACACTGCAGGATACGCTGTCTGGTTAATGATGAACGAGCACAAAGAGTGGACACTCCCAGCTTGTAGCATTTAAATAGTTCCTTTGCCACACACAATCAAACTGTAAATACCTCCATACACCAACGCATACAGCTGCGAGAAACAGTGTGAACTCTCTGGAAATACTAATGTAATAATTACCCATACAAATGATCTAAGATCATCTCCGGAGCTCTAAGAACACTCGGGATATCTTTAACCCTTCACAGGTCATTCCTCAGAGTCTCAGACAGATTAAGAGCAGGACGTTAACCTGACGCATGCACCAGAAGGGGAGCACGTGCTAAATGATACATTTAAAATAAATAAATCACATATAAGCCACACATAAATCAACCTTACAATGCACACTATGATATTGGTTATTTTTCTGCACATTTGTTCGATCATCACAAGGTCAATTTACCCACTCGTTCACTCACAAGGCAGAACCCCCAAACCATGATGCTACCTCCACCATGCTTCACAGCTGGGATGAGGTTTTAGTGCTGGTTTCATTTTTGTCCCACCTGTCCAAGAACTGTTGCAAAAGATTGAGGTGTGACAAAAATTTAAGAAATTCTGCAACATGTATTTATTATTATTATATTTATTTTATATTATTGTATTTATTTATTTATTTATTTATTTAATTCTTGTAAAGCAATGCACCCCACCCCCCTGCCACTTTGTTGTGTCATTACATTTCCTATTCAGGATATTTGTAGGGGCTACATAAAATAAATAAATGAATGACATGGATGGCAAAATGCATTACAGTGTGTAGAGAAAATCTTTCTGTTGTCAGCTAATCACATTTTCTAACAGGAAATGAGGGGGAAAAAAGTATAAATATATGAGCAACAATGACCTACTTGTGACCACAACACCTGTTACAACATCATAATGCAGATGTGCCTCTCAACCCGCGCACTCACCTGTGTTGACACTATTCTAAGTTTGCTCAATGTTATACCTCTGATGCATAAAAAGCAGTGGAGTCAGATCCAAGATTAAAGTTTATATGTTACATGCATATAGTAGTTACCAGATTCCAACAAAATAAATGTGGGAGAGATTACTGATGCCAAAGGTTTATGTAACTTCAAAAACAAACAGCTGCTGTAATTTGTATTACTGTCTGACGCCTTTCCAAAAGCAAATTAAAACCTCATAAAGACAACGTGCTGCTGTGGAAATCTATAAAAGTTTAGTTATAAATATACTGAATTTTATTTTTATCCAGTTTTTACAGCTTCTCATACATATAAATGGATGCTAAAGTCGGGGGGGATGGGGGTTTACGCTGGTGTGTTACAATTATTCCCTAATTGTAACACAATAACTTAAACATGTCAACTGGACTAAGGCTGCAGGTGCCGTGCAGTCCCGCACAAACTGGGACACCTGGTCACCCTAACCTGGAGTCAAACCTTACCTGAGAGGCAACAGGAAGACTATGTTGGACATAAAGAGCAGCCCACAGGAGGGAATCTGTTACTGAAATGATACCTCACTGAATTAAAAGTCTACTCAATTCAGCATGTAACGCCCAAATCTCTTTGAGAGCCCCAAGCAGAAACTGAATGTGGAGCATTAACTTCGCTAACGCTAGCTAGCTAAGTTAGCATTGAAAGAAAAGCAAGTAAACAGAGGAAAACAACGAACCATGTGGCTAACACTGCTACAGTCAGCTCACTCACCGTCTAATCCTTCCTTTCAGCTCCTGATCGGCTCACAGGTAACAGTGTGTGTAGTTAGCTGGGTGCTAACCTCCTCCTCCTCCTCTTCCTCTGAACCCGCCGCTGCTGTAAACTGTCAGCCCAGAGGAGTCCCGCTGTTAGCGGACACCGCTCGGCTAGCGTTAGCTGGTCGCCTTCATGGTGAGGAGGAGGAGACCTCCTGGAGACTCCCGGCCGACCAGAATCAAGTCTTCCGCGATTCTGGGGTCTAAATGCGGGTCAGTGAGTGAACTGCGAAGCAGTCGCTTGAGTCTGCAGAGGCTCATGGAGACTGGCTTGGTCAGTTTACTCTCTGCTTGTTCAGGCAAGCGATACCAGTGACGTCACGCTGTATCATAAACAATCCCAGCCCACCAACACACTAAAAAGTCATTCTTTACAGCAGTACACGGTGGGTTTTAAATCAAACAGTCCACACATGACTGAAGTGCAGACCAAATGCTGTTTCCCCTCTTCAGATGCTTGTTTGTGGATCTTTCTGCCTTCGGTTTTGTCTTCAGCAAATGAAAAGCATGCTCTGCACAGAGAACATGAGATCATTACTTGGCCACTGAAGAATATCTTTTTTTTCCTTCAGAATCTCTTGGGTTGCTTTTGCAGTTTGCTTTGGGTCATTATCCATTTGCACTGGACCATGTTTGCCACCTTTGCCAGAATCTAAGCAGAGATTATTGCCCTGTACACTTCCTGCTGCTTCTGTAAGCAGTCACATCATTAATGAACTCTGCTCCAGTGGCACATGGCCATGCCATGACACTACCTCCACTAGTTTAATCTGTCCAAAGCCCCCCCAGTACATTAATGTATCTCTTGATTGTAGACTTTGACACGAAATTGTGAAGTTGTTTTTCGTAACCAAGTAAAGAATTCAGTAATCACCCACCTTAGCTGTCTTCTGTGGTCTTCATGGTCTTTTGTTATTGCTAAACTGGCCAGTGTTCAGCAATAACAATAATCCTTATTTTTTAAAAATATAGTGGACTGTAGATTTAGGCACTTCAAAAGTTTTTACTCTCTCTCTAGTTGGTTTATTTTTGGTATCCAACTTAATGAGGGCTGATGAGAGTTCCAGTGAACAGCTACTAAATGTACGTTCAACAACACAACATGGAATCAACTCCAGATCTTGTATCTGCTTAATTTTTCATGAAAGAATGCGGCAACAGGTCTCACCTGGCCATGAAGCTCCTTGTCAGTAAATTGTCCAATCTGTAAATGATTCTGTTAAGTGTTTTTATTAGAAAAATTTAATTATCTAACAAAAAATCATTTTGTTCTGCACCACAAACTTCGAGCAAAGGGGACACATAATTTATCTGTTTGCCTTTGACCAAGTTATTCCAAAAACATAATATCAAAAAGAGCAAACAAATGCTCAAAAACATATAATCTCATGTGTTATTACATCACTTTATTTAAAATTTGAGCACATTATCAGACAACAGAGAAGTAATTCGCAAAGCAATTTGCTAAGTACAAGCGTTAAAGTTACTATTTAATATGCAAATATATTAAACAATCTATATTTCAATCTATATATCTACAATCATTTTCTCTTATTCACTTACCCAGTATGCACATAAATGGAGATTTGTGTAAGTAGAGACAGGTGTGTGTATGGATGTGGAAGTGTGTTTACAGGACATTTTCTTGCTTCAGGTATTTTTCACCTCTTCATTTGTGTGTGTGTGTCCTAAACCTTTAAAAACTTTTTTCTAAACTATTTTAGGTGCTAGTGGTATCAGAAAAGAAGGAAAAGTGCAGCAATAACATTTTTTTTCTGTCTGTAAAATAAAGCCTTTGTGTCACTCTTACATAACTGGAAGCACTGATGTTTACATACTTGATATTTATATCACTTAAAGCAAGCAGTTGTCACAGAAGCTAAAATATAAACAACAAAAAACAATATATAATGATGAACTGTTGAAATCAAAACCATTTAGTGGTATTTAATTGCAGTAGGAGAAGTCTTTATTACTCATTTAATCAAACTGTCCATTTTACTTTTATTTTTCTGCCTTTTGACAAACAAAATTCTTTTTTCCTTTGAGTAAATTAAACCCCACTATTACGAGAAAAAGATTGTCTGTCATCCATCCATCCATCCATCCATCCATCGCCACTTATCTGGGTTTGAATCGTGGGGGGAGCAGCTTAAGCAGAGAAGCCTAGACCTCCCTCTCCCCAGGCACCTCCTCCACCTTATTTATGGCGACAGCAAGATGTGTCCAAGCCAGCCAAACGATATAATCTCTCCAGTGTGTGCTGGATCTGCCCTCACCCAGGGGGCGCCCAGGAAGTATTGTAGTCAGATGCTTGAATCACTTCAACTGGCTTCTTTCAATGCTGAGGGGTAGTGGCTCCAATCTAAGCCATTCATAAATAACCGAGCTCCTCACCCTGTTTCTAAGTTAGAGGACTTTCCATTACTTGTATTTGAGATCACATTATTTCAGTCACTATGTTGAGCTTGTGACCATAGGTAAGGGTGGTAGTGTAGAACAACTGGTAAATCGACAGCTTCATTTTCATGCTCAGCTGTTTCTTCACCACAACAGACTGGTACAGTGTCCGCACTCCAGATGCAACACTGATCTGTTTGTCAGTCTCCTGGTCCCTTCACTTGTGAACAAGACCCTGAGATACTTAAACTCTTTCACTTGGCACAACAACTCATCTCTCACCCAGAGTGAGCACTCCACCCAGGCTCAGAGGAGATCATTTTCATTCTCATTGCTTCAAACCCAGCTGTGAATCACCCCAATGCGAGCTGGAGGTCGTCACCCGATGATGCCAACAGAACCACACCATCCATAAAAAACAGAGACGAGGTGGTAAATAGACTGATTCTTATATAGCACTTTTCTACTCTGCTTGAGCACTCAAAGCACTTTAGATCAAGCAGCCACAAAACTGGACACTTTCAAGTACTTACCTACACACAGAAATCCTGTCCCTAAAAATTAGGAATAAAATCCCCGACAGAGGACAGCACTGGCTGTAAAACTGTGATCAGGACTAAATCCAATTTATTATTGGCAATACGGACCAAGCTCTCACTGTGTTGTAAAAGAACTGAACAGCCTGTAACAACAGCCCAGATAACTCATACTCAAATGGATGGATAGATGGATTTCTCACATGTTTACTTCCCTCAGTGTTTCTTCCTGTCTTGTGGATTGTTTTCTATTTTATTTGGATAGTTTGTTTTGGGTTTTACTCATGTGTCTGAATATCCTGATTACTTTCACCTGTGTCTCATTCTCCCATTTTAGTACCATTTTGTTAGAGTAACACAAAACCGGTTAGCCCCAGGTGTATAAATAGTCCTTCTCTTCTCTTCCCATTCTTTTCAAGTAACCGATATTTGACAACAACATAATAAAACTGGAAATTCCCAATATTTTTAGTGGCCCCCAAATGGCCACCATTATGAAAGAATTCTGGAGGTGCCCCTGCTCTTCTCTTCTCTTCATTGTCTGTGATGTTCCTCTTTTGTTCTGTGTATTTGTTCTTTTGGATTTTGTTATCTGTTATTAAAGCTCACTTTATGCTGAAGTACACTGCATCCTTTTTATCCCTTTTCCGAAAAGAACAGATGCTTTTCCTCACTTTTATAAATCTCTTTGTGCAGTTCTCATTTTATAAACGTTCTACTGTTTTAAGATTGTTTTTTATAAATATTTTGAAGCACTTTGTAACTCTGGTTTTGAAAGGTTCAATAGAAATAAAGTTATTATATATATATGACTGATATGAGCAAGTAAATCACACTGAGGTGACACTCCCATTAAAAAGTCTTGTCCATGTTGGCAGGCTTATTATCTATAAAAGTGGTCTATCACAGTACTACAATACAACACAGTACAAACCCACTTCCACTGCCTACTGAAAGATTTAAAGAAGCCTCAGCTGATCATGAAAGGTTTTGCAACAGTGGCACCTAGAGGACATTATAGGAATCACCTCACAAGCACTAATACAGAAGACAACTCTGATAACATTTCAGAAAGGACGTATGAGTCGGTTACACCTGTGACTACCTCTATTCATGTTTTTTGTTTTCTGCCCGTCACTCTGGCTTGGTTGACAGATAGGCGAGTGTTGTGGAAGGCACACTGTCTGTCCCATCACGACTGGACTATCACCACCACCGTTGCCTCCATAGCTGCAAGAAAACAAGCACAATTTTAATTTAAAGGAGACAGAACACATTCATTCAGTGTACATGACTGTAGGATTTTGCAGTGCACATTTTCTAGAGTTTAAAAAGTATAATTTGACATATAGAAGTCACAGCTATCCAGCTTGAACTACATCTTCTAACATTTGAAGCAGAGAAAAGTGTCTGTGAATGCTCGAGACTCACTGGAGCTGTTACAATGTGAGCTGCTAAAATGTGTGCATATTTCTCCATTTAACTCTCTTTAGTTCTGTGTACAGCTGTGCTGCTTTACCTTATTAACTGTAAAATTACATGAGTGAGCAACGTTTTACAGTCCAGTTGGACTCCTTTGTCTCTGTGGATACAGGCAGAAATACATCTGGTCAGAGTCAAATACAGGAAAGGCTTTACTGCTGTCTTTGCTTGCTTGTTTTCAAGGGCAAACGTGAACAGGAATAAATTTAGCGTTGGGGGAGTTCACAAAGTTTTGATGAATGAGTGGCAGGGAGGCTGCTGGGGAGCCGGTGAGTGACCTACTACTTTATTTATGTACTTGTTTTTGTATTTGGTAATCTGGGAAGGTTCAGTCAGCTTTGATAGCCATAACTTTGGTCTTGTTCTTTGCTGCTTTAGTATGAAATGAATTACACTTTATTTTTCCTTACAGAGTTCAAAGAGCACTTCTGGCCCCATGGGCTACACGTTGAGACCCTGCTGTGGTGGTTCTTTTTAACTTTATCTTAGAAACATAGTATAACTCATTGTGTTTGTCCCAGGATTGTGTGGTTAGTTTCTTCTTTTTTCTTTGAGAATGGATGACATTTCTTTGAGAAAATTTTTGTGTTCGTTGAATTTTCGGATTCCTGTTTTGATTTTTTGATCTTCATTCATTGTAGCTCTTCTGTGGTTTAGTTGTCATCCCTTCTCGTGTTTCTAGCACCCTCATTGTTTCCCTCTCTCTTTGTTTCTGCATGAGTTCTTCTGATCTCTTGCGTTTCCTTTTCTGTCATCCTGTTCGGTGTTAGTCTCAGTGTTCTTTCCTTTTGGCCATTTCCTTTTGTGTGATATTTTGGGTTTCACTTCCCAATATTTTATTCTTCATATAGTCACAATTCCTGTTCTTCCCCGATCCTTAAACAGCAGTAAGTGCACACAAAACCTGTGAACATATATTAATACACACTATAAACTAAGTTCTAGACCTTTTTTATACTAAAAGACAATACTCGTTTGTTCAACCTGGTAGACAAGTGATACAGAAATATCACCAGACAGAGCTGTAAGTCTCCTGAATTCCTCCCCCATGTCACTGTGGCTGCACATCAAGTCACGCAAGTTGGTCATGCTGTGCACCAACATTTGCAACATACTAACTTATCCTTATTTTTATGTACATATTACATAAACATACAAATATAAATGATGACATCACCGTTTCATATATCATCACTGCTGTTTTTGTGTCTTTGCAATTATTATTATATGTGCCGTGTGAACAGCCAATATTTACAGTGCTGTGAAAAAGTATTTGTCCTTTTCTTGATTTCTTAGTTTTTTGTTTGATATTTTTTGTTTCAGATCATCAGACAAAGATAACCCAAGTAAATACAGATTTTATATTTTTACGTTTATTAAAGGAAAAAAGGTATCCAAACCAACCTGACACCATGTGAAAAAGTAATTTCCCCATCTTGTTAAATCATGAATTAACTGATTCACTGTGTGCAGCTAATTCACTAGCATGCCCAGGACTGATTGCTGGCAGACCTGCTTAACCGAGAAATCACAAAAATAGAAGCTGCCTGACAAGATAAAGTAGGCTAAAAGCAACAGATCCTGCATTCCAAGTTCCTCTTTGTCTTTTGTTTGTTCAGTTTTGTTTGAGTAGTTAGTTTGAAACCTAAGAGTTTAGTTTTTGTCTGATTTCAAAACTACAATTTGTTCCTCGTGTATAGCCAGCTTATTCCCTCACAGTCACTGTAAAATATTTTTAGTAACTAAATCCTTTGCTTTTTATTTATTTTTTGCTAGTAAAGTATAAAGGTGCAACATCTGCAGCTTTCACTTATAACTGGAGAAGCTCAGAAACAATAACAGCAACAAGAGCTGTGAGCTATTCAGCTCCATCAAGTCATATCAGCATTCTTAACAAGTAAATTAATTTATCAAAAATAGATTCAAATAACGAGATTAATTACAGACTCCCAGATGTTCGACATAAATAATGCAAAAATATCTAAATGACCAAATATCTTGTGCTTCATAAAATTAAAATGCATTTATTATTAATGACACTTTTATTTCACTCACCTTTCAGTCCCCCTCACTTTTACACCAGCCACTTTGACCTGTTGTTACCTCTGCAGCAACAGTTTAAACATCTACTTTGAATTTATAGGGAGAAAAAAAGCTGCTGACATTAATACTTTCAATATTGTTTTAACTTTATGTAAAGTGACAAATAATTCTCACTTCATAGTTTCACTACACTGTTGATCCCTTGCTTCTCAGACCGAGCTGCAGATGATGCAGAATTTAAGGTGAAACAGTGTTTAAGTGGAGGAGTTTTTATTCTTACTTTGTGCTGAGGCTGCGTCCTTGGCTTCTTGTGAAGTATCCACAGCTCCATCAGTGATCGGCGGCTCTCCTACAGCAGCAGGTGGCACCACCTCCTCTCCTGCTGAGGGAGCAGAGTGGCAGGAGTGGCAGGGTTTCTCCTCATGCAGAGGAGCTCCTGATGTAGGCTCTGCTTCTGCAACTGAAAGAACCTCCAGGTCCGCCCCAACGGAGGCTGCTGCCAACTGAGTCGTGCCCACAGTGGCTTCAGCTGTCTCCTCTGCAGATGTTTCAGCTGCTGCCTCACCAACTGGTGAAATCTCATCCAGTGGGGCAGCTCCACCGGTGACTGTGGCCTCCTCGGCAGGAGCAGCATCTTCAGAGGAGACAGCCTCCTCAGAAGCAGCATCTTCAGGGGCAACGGCCTCCTCAGGAGCAGGTTGAACTTCAGCCTCTGCCTCATCCACAGTGGGGGTTGGAGATGTTGTTTCCTCAGGATGAGATCCAGCTGCTGCCTCCTCGTCCTCAGCTGCAGCTGGAGCAGATGTCACCTCCATTATCACTTCTTCAGCAGCTGGAGTCTGAGCATCTTCTGCACTTTTCTCGCCCTCTTCAGACTTCACCTCCTCCTCACCTTCTACAACAGATCCCTCTTCAGATGCTTCCTTGGCCACTGCCTCTGAGGCTGCTTCTAAGGCTTCTGTTTTGAGCACCTCATGTCCCTCTCCTTCGCCTTCAGTTTGTTGGACAGCCTCCACCAGATCCTTCTCACCAACAGAAGCTGCGGCAATTTCAGCTGTAGAGCCGGTCAAGAGCTTAACATCTGTGAGCAGCTCTGGTGCAGACTCTGATGGAGAGGAAAAGACATGAAGTAATGGCTGAGAAACGAGTTTCAACAGAAAAACCTTCTAGCTGTTAAAAATCTACAGATTTACTTCAATGCCAACATTTTAATATCTACTTTAGTTTTGCACTACATCACAAGTGTGACTGGAGTGTGTTCTAAATTTGTGTTGTGCTTATTTAAGACCTTTAAATGAAATTTAAACCCTTATTCACAATTTTTTATGAATATAAAACATATCATTTATTATGTCTTCCATCTTCTATTAAGTCCACTTACCTTGACCAGGAATCTATCACTGGATGTAGGTTCAGGCACTCTAAAGGAGACTACAAATCCTGGGTTTAATGCAATATACTCTTCTCTGGTATTGTAGACACGGACTAATTCCTTATTCACATTCCTATTGTTTTCTCCAGATAAATTTCTTTTTCCAGTCAATTAGGCATTTAATCAAGCATTAGTCATAACCCCTCTGTGCACTTGTAACCACGTGGTTATTTTTGCATTTAAGTTTATTTTTCAGCACTTTTCAAACAGACTTTTCTTTCTGCTCATCATTTTGTGAGTGGAAAAAAAACTGTGAAATCAATTATGAAGGCTGGAAAAACTTTTTAGTTTGATGGCAGTCAAGCTGAAGCCTGACAGGAGCATGAACATAGCACAGGGATTCTTCAGGATAAGGAGCTTTTCTACAGGAAGTAGGTGTTTCTACTCCAAATACAATATTAATAATAATGTGGAGCAACAAGCAAAAACATCTGAGAGACTAAAGAAAATCTTTATTACAGCTGTACCAAAGACCATTTCAATGCACGGACATAAAGGTGAACGCATTTTCTGTAGTGTTTCATGAAAGACTGAAGGTTCAGCGTAAAAGAGGAACGACACAGCAGTAACACAAAGAAAACTTTGAATTTTTAGGGCAAGAACTGGCAAGGAAATAGAAATGTGTGCCAGGCAAATAAAGTGAGTGCAGGCTGGTGTAGCTGCAGAAGAATAAGATGGATATGTGGTAATAATGAATATGAGAAAGCATCTCACTGCACGAGATTAAAAAAAAAAAAAAGACTGAGAAAAAGTAGGAAATGACGTTTTAACCACGTCTCACTCTGTGCAAAGACTATTTTATAGGTTGAAAACACAAGACAAGCACTGCAGTCTGCTAACGAAGAACTAACTGGATTCAGGTCACTCTTCACGGCGAGTTTAGATGTTGAAAGAAAAAAAATGGCTGAACACATAAAATACCATCTAAACCTGCTGGAAAGGAACAAGAAACAGGGCTGTCCTGTTTTAAGAGCACTTAAAATCAGATTTTTCAGAGAACATTAATTACCAACTCAGTTCTGTCCATTATATTTACCCAGTGTACTGTACAGTCTCCAAATTATAATTTGGATTTCTTCCTTTTTATGACAGAGTTTCTATACAGGCAGAATTTTCCACAGTGGCTCTAATCACACAGACCAATTCCAGATGTTTTTGGATGTGAAGCATTAGGAGAACTAAGGGAAGGAGAACTGGAAAACTGGACTGATGAACCCCCAACAGATTTTTTTCTAAAACGACTGAAACCACAAACTAAATTCTTTTCCTCATTTAAAAAAAAAAAAAAAAAAAAAAAAGGGGGGGGCCAA